>PVJS01022256.1:0-30707 GCA_004027185.1 Glis glis
AGGGGGAAGGGAGAGAGGGAGGGGAGGGGGGAGGGGGGTGAGGGAGAGGGGAGGAAGAAGAGATGAGCTGGAAGTTTCAATATCCTCTTATCCTCTTTAAGGATATACCCCCCCAATGACCTATATTCCTTCCAGTAGACCTCACCTCCTAAATGTTCTACCATGTCCCAAGAGCTCCACAGGCTTGTGACCAAGCCTTTAGCATATGGGTGTTTGGAGGACATGTAATATCCCAGCCCTAACAGTGGTCTTCCTCCCTCAAACCCATAATCTTAGTCTAATTATGGGGAAAACATCAAACAATGGTTTTGTCCTGGGGAGGGGGAGCATTCTATAAAATTCATGAGTAGCACTCAAAGCTGTGGAGGTCATCAAAAACAGGGATTGACTGAGTCAGAGGAGGCTAAGGAGACATGATGACTAGGTGTCTAAAATGATCCTGAATGAGGTTCTGGAACAGAAAAAGGACACTAGGGAAAAAGTTGTGAAATATGAATAAGACTTTTGTGAAGTTTAGTTAAAAGTAATGTGCAATGCCAGGCGTGGTGGCGCACACTTGTAATTCCAGTACTTGGGAGGCTGAGACCGGAGGATCCGGGTTCGCGGCCAGCCTCAGCTACTTAGTGAGGCCTCCGCAACTTCATGAGACCCGGTTTCAAAATAAAGTATAAAAAATAGGGCCAGGGGTGTAGCTTGGAGGTAAAATGCCCCTGGGTTCAACCCCCGGTACTACAAAAAAAAAAAGTAATGTGCAGTGTCCGTTCCTTAGTTGTGACAGATAGATGTCCCGTAACAATGTGAGATGTTGACATTATGGGAAACAGAATGAGGGGCATACGGGAACCCTCGGTGCTGTCTTTGTAACTTTTCTGGCTAAATTAAAAAGCAACCCCTAGTGCACCCAGTAATTGAGTTTACCAGTTTATCAATTGTAAATATCCATCACTTTTGGTGGAAGAGAATGAAAACCGCTGCTTCACTGAGCATTTGCCCGGCGACCTTCATGTCTCCGTCCCTGTGACGATGCACTTGGAGCGGATCCTCGGGGCTCTTGCTGTTGTTCATTCTCTGCAGCATTGGCTGTGCCACATGAGGGGTGTCGCCGTGGCGTGGGTACCACAGTTCTTGGAACTTTATTTTTGTGAAGTGGCACTCAGCTGTGCTTTGTCGGGTCCCCAGGGCTGAGCTCAGGGAACTAAGGTCACGTCAGCTTGCGTAAGGACTCTGACCCTGTGCCGGGGTCTGGCTTGTGAGCTTCAGAGTCTCTTCTGGAAACAGGAGGAAGGGGTATTATTTTTGGATGTGTAGCTTATACCCCTTCAGAAAAGTCTAATTAGCTGTTTTAATATTTAGTATATTACGTATGCCTTGCCTTCCTAGATGTGGTGTTTCTCGTAGCATATACGCATTAGTTATCAAAGCACGCACATGTATGTGTGTGTGTGTGTGTGCACGCGTGCATGCACGTGCTGGGGATTAAATAAGGTGCATTCTACCTCTAAACAAACCACACCAGCCCTTTTTTAGGTTTTATTTTGAAACAGGGTCTCACTGAGTTGCTGAGATTCTGACTAAGTTGCTAAGGCTGGCGTTGAACCTTGCAATCTTCCTGTCTCAGCCTCCCAAATACTGGGGTTATAGGTATCATCATGCCTGGTTTAAACTTGTTGTTTAGTTAGCTCTGTATGCTTCTTCAGAGCAATTCAGTGAGCCACCAAAAACAAACAAAAACAAAAACAAAAACACTAATGTCCTTTCCAAATTTTTTGGCTGTTCCAGTGTTGAATTCTTAACAAAAATGGTTGACTTTTAGCGCTGACTCAGCAAAAGGTTTTATTTTATCCTGCCTGCTCTTATTCATGTGCTTTGCCTTTTTAATTCTTTAAATGCCTACATAGAGTAATATTGATGAGGGTATAGAAGTTGTACAGAGTGGTCACTGCATATTCAAATTAACGGACTCATCAATTTAATTTTTTATTTATTTTATTTTTTTGGTGTGTGTGCTGGGGATTGAACCCTTTCCTTTGTGCATGCTCATCAGTCAGTCTTTACCAGGTAAATAAGCTTTGGCTGAAAGACTGGTAATGGCCCATGGGGAAATGCATGAGAGCAGGTAGGTAAGGTACTGAGGTGTTTGGGGGACTCATCCTTTTAGGCAATTAGAAGATTAGTAAATCCTTAGAATGCTAAGCTTGTTAACGGTGTTAATTCCTCCATTCAGAATGCTGAATTTGCACATAGCAAGTAATGGCTTATTCATTGCTTGGATAGGATCCCGTAATTTTTTTAATTTATAAGACATCTTTCATTCGAATTATTCAAAGTGTTGTGCATTTAATAGTTGGCAGAAGAACTGCAGAGCCACAATAAAATCAGTTTTAACTCGCATTGGGGGACTTTAATAGATCGCCGTGTCATTTTATGTTGTAATTCAGTTAAACATGAAAAAAGAATGAGAGGATTTAGATTAGTCTCATCATCATTATTACAGTTGTGTTTACTCATAAGCAATATATCTGATGGAAACCATAAATGGTTTTTGCATGCCCCCCATATTCAACACACTTATTTGTGTAAGTTCAGTTTAAAAGGGTATGGTATTATGTATTTGAAGGATTATGGTTAAACTAACTTTCTGCTTCGAGAACATTAAATTTAAAAAATCAATATGAAGCTTCATTGTGCTGATTTGTAGAAGAGTGCTAAATTAATGTGGTGAAGTAAATTTGGGGTTGGTTAAATGACTAGGTTTTCTAATCATAATACTTCTAAATCCTTGTTTATTTTAACAATTTGGAGGGGGTGGATGATAGAAAAACCTTCAATTATAGGTGCAGACTCTTTATTTTTTAAATATTTCATTGGTACATTGTAATTATACATCATAGTGAGATTCATAGTGATACACTCATACATGCACACAACCCTTGGTGAATTTCCCTCTGTATCCCACTCCACTATACATGTTTGTGAGATTGGTAGTAATGCCTTCATATATGGACATATACCATTATTTGAACTGTTCCCTTCCTCCAGCCTCCTTTTTCTCTTCCCTACCTCCCTCCCCAACCTCCTTCCACTATTCTACTGGTCTCTCTCCTCATTTAACTGAAGTCCCTTTTGTTTCCTGTTTTCTCTCTAGTTTCCACATACGAGACAAAACCCTTGGCTTTCTGAGACTGACTGATCTCACTTAGCGTTATATTCTCTAGTTCCATCCATTTTCCTACAATGACATACTTTTGTTCTTTATGGCTGAATAAAACTCCATTGTGTGTATATGCCACATTTTCTTTATTCATTCATCTACTGATGGACACCTCGGTTGGTTCCATGCCTTGGCTGTTGTGAATTGCGCTGCTATAAACATGGTATGAATGTATCACCATAGTATTCTAACTTTAATTCTTTTGGAAAGATGCTGAGGAGTGGTATAGCTGGGTCATATGGTGGTTCCATTCCTAGTCTTTTGAGGAACCTCTATACTGATCTCCATAGTGGTTGCACTAATTTACAATCCCACCAACAGTGTACAAGAGCTCCTATTTCCCCACACCCTGACTAGCATTTGTTATTGTTTGTATTCTTGATGATTGCCATTCTAACTAGAGTTAGATGGAATCTCAGTGTGGTTTTGATTTGCATCTCCCTGATGGCTAATGATGTTGAACATTTTTTCATATATTTGTTGGCCATATCTATTTCTTTTGAGAAGTGGCATACTCTTTTTTTGTGTGTGTATGTGTGTGGTACTGAGGATTGAACTCGGGCATTGCACCTCTGAGCTACACCCCCAGCTCAATTTTTATGTTTTATTTTGAAACAGGGTATCACTAAGTTGCAGAGGGCCTCACAAAGTTGCTGAGGCTGGCGGCACACCTGCGATCTTCCTGTCTCAGTCTCCCAAGTACTGGGATTACAAGTGCACGCCACCATGCCCGGCTTATACTCTTATTTTTTAAAAAAAAATACACTGCCAATTCACAGTATGAACTTTAAAATAATTTTATTTTCATATCAAATCGTATTATCTATTGACTTCCATTATATTTTCTGAGTTGGTCTCATAGAATAGTTTTGATCTCAGCTTCAGTATGCCGTCCATTGTCCATTTAATTCATTCAACCCTACATTCTTTTATGTGAAAAATGGGGAACTGCCCCTGTTATCTTTGAGCACTTGTGTACTGGGTGTGTCTCATGAACACTGCTCATTCATCCAATCTCATTCTGCTCTCACACACTCACTTTGAGAGGTGAACGCTCAGGAGGGAGGCTGTGATTATATCCGCGTTACTCAGGGTCGAGTAGAACTCATGTCAGGGAGAGCCACGCAGAGTTATTGTTTCCATCTTCTGCTTTCTTCACGCGCCCTTAGTCCTTGGTTTGTATTTTAACTGCAACTGTGTTAGGATCTTTTACATCTACTACTGATCAGTTTCTGTTGAGCTAACTCCCAAGAGAATGGATAAGTTCTATGTTCCTAATACCTCATGAGAAGAAAGTTGAGGTATTGATGGACCCAGTGGGGGTCTGGGGTCTTTTCAGATTTGCTTCTTCAGCCGTCTGGGCCTGGCAGCTCCCTGATCACAGCATTCTAGGTTTTTTTTTTAGAAGGGGGGGAAATACCTATAAATGGGGCCGACCTGCATACTGGAGAGTTGTCAAATCCTTCACCTTCCCACACGGGGAGGAATTGATATGTGTGTTAGAAATATAAAAGAACTGTAACAAAAAAATTCATGAAATCTATGTACAGGTAGCATTTTTGTTTTGTTTTGTTTCACAGCAGTGTAAAACCAACAAATTTTTCATCATGATTTACAAAAATAAACCTACCATGGCCACATCTATGCCTCCCTTTATTTCCAGCTTCTAGTTATGTTAAGATTCTGGATTTTATAGATTTAAAAAAGAAGAGGATTAAATAGAGATGTAACAGTTCACAATAGCCAAATTATGGAACCAGCCTAGATGTCCGTCAACAGATAAATGGATAAAGAAAATATGGTATATACACAGAATGGAATTTTACTCAGTCATAAAGAAGAAAAAAAAACGATGTCATTTGCAGGAAAATGGATGGAACTGGAGAATATTATGCTGAGATCAGCCAGTCTCAGAAAGTCAAGGGTCATATGTTTTCTCTCATATGTAGACGCCAGAGAGAAAATAGAAATAAAAGGGACTTCAGATAAATGAGGAGAGAGACCAGTAGAATAGCAGAAAGGGATTAGGGGAGGGAGGTGGGGAGGTGAATAAGGAGGCTCCAGGAGGGAGACAGTTCAAGTAATGCTGTGTCTCTGTATGAAGGTGTCACTACCAATCTCGATAACTTGCAGGGGGAGGTAGGGGTGGAGAGCGGGGTGGAGTCCAGAGGGGACACACCAAGTGCTGTCTGCATGTATGTTTGTATCACTTTGAACCTTACTACCATGTGTAATTACAGTGCACCAATAAAAATATATTAAAAAAAGAAGTAGAGGTGTAACATAATTAGATGAGATAGTGGAACCTATCATTCATGAAAGATTCGAAGTAGGTAGAATGAGAAGGATTAGTTTATTGTGCGTATGTCATCGTTGGGTTATTTTGATCACAATGGTACTGTAGGTAGGAGCAGGGAACATTAATACAGGATAAGTGTTTGATGTGATGAGTCGCCATTCCCACTCTCAGTGTGGATCAGATTTCTCTAAGAAGTTTCTGTCCAGACGGAAGGGGCACTATGATCTAACAAGGAAATTCACACGGGATCACATGTTACCGTCAAACTGGGATTGTATGACTTTGAGAACGTCTCAGAGAGGCAAGCATTTGAGCCATCTGTCATCAGCAAGGAGGGATCTGTAACCAAAGGGTAGAAGTTACAGAAAGAAAGATTTAGGCTCGATTTTAGATTATCTCACAAAACGGCATCTAACACTGTGCCTGACACCCAAGGACACCCAACCGAAGCCAGGTGGGTGCTTGGGCTGCAGGTTAGAGGAACAGAGACAGGGCTAAATATGGTCGAAGAAGCTCCCTCTGGGATGCTAGTCCAAGCTCCACAGCCAGCCGCTGGGTCATCCCCAGGAGACTTAGCATTGCTGGAGAATTGCAAAGTTTTCCTTTCCAGCTGTTGAGATATTTGACACCTACTGTATACAGAAGGAATGTCCTTCCGTAGGGTGGTGTTTGCAGTTCCCCCAGCCCACTGTGTAAGGCGGAAGCAGTGCATGAAGGGAAATACTCAGGGCTTGGTTACTCAGAAGTGAGAGGTCAGGCTCTTCTCTTGAAAGGAAGGCCCACTTTCCAGAGCACCGCCGCACTAATTCAGTTACTCTTCATTGTGTGGGATCCAGCTCTCGATTCCTGCCTACAATTACCTCCCGTGTTTTAGTGACACTTCTCTGCATTTCCTCCCGGGTGAATAAAATTATCACTACAGTGTTTTGCCAAGCAGAAGATCATTTCCAAAAGCTGTCCGTCAAACCCCGCAGACCTCCCCCTATTGTTTAGCCACCGAATTAATGAGAACAACACCCACCCTTTGTATATATAAATCTGCTTGGAGGAGCCAAGCTGGTGTCCTTGTTCTGTAGAACCACATGTTTTTGGCCAGAGTCTCTGATCACATTCTTAACCTTTTGTTTTTCCTACGTTAAGTCCTTGTTGTTGCATTATCTGTCAAACTATCTTTGAGACTCTGCCATCTATGTGAGAGGTGCCGCGGAAGTGTGAGGAGCATCAGAAATTCCGCGGTTGTCACTAACTTATGCTGACTTCCAAGTTTTTGGAGCAAAACATCTGTACCCCATTGGCCATTTTTTAATTCTTATCTTTTGAGATCAAGTTGCTTAATCACAATAATCCAAGCGGAGACGCGTGCATCGTGTGTTTACTTCTAAATGGAAAGTTTTGGTGGAAGTCTGTTTACTGGCTGCTATTCAGCCTGCGTGTCTCTAATGAACTTAGTACCCCCATTTCCACCACACACACAGTTTGGCAAAAATAAAAGTGAATGGGAAAAAAAACATGTTCAGAGGAAAAATATCAACCAAATTTTCAAAACTTTTTTCCTTCCTTTTTCCTTTTCCTCCTCCTCCTTCCCTTTTTGCCCCTCCTCTTTTTTTCCTCTCCGGTACTGGGGATTGAACTCAGGCATTCTATTCCTGAGCTACACCCCAGCCCTCTTTATTTTTTGTTTTGAAACAGGGTCTCTCTTGTCAAATTGCTGAGGCTGTCCTTGAACCTGTCATCCTCCTGTCTCAGCCTCCCAAGTACTGGGATTTCAGACATGCGCCACCATGCTGGCTGTCCCTCCTCCTTTTCTTCCTCTTCCTCTCCTTCCTTTTCCTTCTCCCCTTCTCCCTTTTCCCTCTTCCTTCTCTAATTATGGGGCTTCTGAGCAAAAGGAATTTTTTTTAACCGCAAGGAGAACAGAGTTTCTTAATTTTCCTCTGAGCTAAAATTGTTCGCCACCTTCCTTTTCTGCTTTAGAGACACTGAGGCAGACAGAGAGTTCCCTCCTTTTCCGACTTCTCAGCAGTCACCCACTGGAGGCGGATGTTCGGGCCGGTGGTTCCCTGCCTGGCATTGTCTCCCCCCTGCACCTGCTGTGGAGCAGACCCAAGTTGTTCCTGCAGATGGACGCAGCAGCTGTGACATCCTCAGGAGGAAGAGGCCGGTTGGGAAACAGCAAGGAAGCAGAAAAATGAAAAAGATCTAAAGATGTCAAGCAATCAAGACGTGACCCCCACCCCCACCCCCATGCTGTCTCTCAGTAGACCAGGGCTCAGAAACTGGCCAATGAACACGGTGCCCTGGCAGATCCTTCTGCCTCCTTGGCACAGGATGGAGCTGGCTCTGAGAGCCACACACCAGCCCTGGTGCAGCCTGGGACTAGAGGGTCTCCAGGCTGCCTCCTACAGGCCGGCTCTGCTTAGATCCTCGCCCACCATTCCCTAGCTCTGTGACCTTGGCCAGGTTCCCTGAACTCTCTGAGCTTCCCTTTTGTCATTCCTGTTGTGGTATAAGAATACCTGTCTCAGAGGAGGGCCTTGGGGATTGAATTAAGTAAAATGATGTATCAATGCTTGGTCCTTGTGCCAGGCCCATAGAAAATCAATGAATTTGATTTCTCTTTCCTCATCACCACCAGACTCTCTCTTAATAATTGCATAGTCTTGTTTTTGCCTATGCTGCATACCAATGCGGTCCTTGTATATATGGTTTTGCATCATAAAGTGTCTTTTATGCTTTATATTCTGTACTCTCCACTAGATTTAAGACCTGTGAAAACCAGGCTTCTGGGTCTCTCCCCTTTCAACACACTTTTGCATGTAGACCTTCTCCTGGAGACATTTAACTGTGATTGTTCTTTAAATGCCTCGCACAGATTATCAAATAGTGCAAGGTATTTTTTTCTAGTTGCTGAGGGATGCCAGGAGTAATCAGCGACCCTCCCTCTTCGTTCCAGCCACAAGTCCAGGTGTGTGTGTGTGTGTGTGTGTGTGTGTGTGTGTGTGTGTGTGTTGGGGGAGAGCTCAGCTCTGTGTCTCTTTCTTTTTTTTATTTCCCTATGGTACTGGGGAGTAATCAGTGACCCTCCCTCTTCGTTCCAGCCACAAATCCAGAGGTGTGTGTGTGTGTGTGTGTGTGTGTGTGTGTGTGTGTGGTGTGGGGGAGAGCTCATCTCTGTGTTCCTTTCTCCCTCCTCCCCTTTGGTACTGGGGATTAACCCAGAGGCATTCTACCTCCAAGCTATACCCCTATCCCTATTTAATTTTTTTTTGTTTTGAACAGGCTCTCGCTAGGTTGCTGAGAGTCTCGCTAACTTGCTGAGGCTGGTCTCAAACCAGCGATCCTCCCGCCTCGACCTCCCGAGTACTGGGATTACAGGTGTGTGCCACCACGCCCAGCTGTGTCCCTTTCCTCTGAAGATAATTTCGGGATTTGGCAGTGTTACTGTTTCTGGCCTCCCATCCCCTGCATCTGTCTGCCAGGGCCCTAGTGTGCTCCTGAGTGCACCTGAAACCTGTTTGGACCTGGCCATTCTAGAAACCTCAGAGACCCATTAGGCCACCCTGGGATGCGAAGGTTATAAATTCCAGGCTGTTGACTCCAAGGCACCAAATATTGTCAGAAGACTAAACATTTTGCAGCTGCCGTAGAAAATGCAAATGTGCTTCAGGTGAGTTGGGGCAGGAATGGCTCCGGCTTTGTCTCCTTCATTCTTCCTTTGAAAAGAAGCCTCCCTCTGCTCCCTGTCTGTGACTGAGGAATAGGTCCTTGGAAGGTAAGGAGCTGCAGCTGCCCTCCCCTAATCAGAATGAGAAAGTTTTCACCACAGGCCGGCAAAACAGTCCATTGTGTTCTTTCTCTCCCAGATACATAATCCCTGCTTAAATCTCTTGGCAGTAACTCATTAGGTTTTTTTTTTTTTTCTCCTACATTCTTTTCCTCTTTGATGAGAACAAAGCCGGCACCTCCCTGCTCCCAGTCTTACTTTTCTCTCCCAGGGAATCTCTCTGCTGCACTTTGATCCCTTAGGAAGAAAGTGCCTGAATGTTACCTCTCCCTACCTGCTAACAGAGGAGCATCTCCATCCATCCTTAGGACTTTAAAATGTGTATTGAGAGTGCACACACCTGCATGTGCAGACCCTGGATTCCTCTGCAGGGTTTCTGGCCCTTTCTGACTACCTAAGGACCCCTGGCTTGAGCAGCCCTGCTCTCAGCTCTTTAATGGAGCTTTCCTGAGAAAGGAAGGGTGGACATATGGTAACGCCGATGGAATTTTATTCTTATTAAAGCCCTTTGAAGTTCCCTCTTTCTGACACCACCCCCTTTGGCCCTCATCTCTTAGATGTGGCATGTTCTGTCATCAGGGTTGTTGAAGTCAAAGTTATAGGGAAACCAACTGACTTTCTCTAATACAACTCTTTGATGTCAAGTAAAACAAAAATCTATTTCTACCCGATATTCTAGACGTCTAAGAAAGGAACTATGAAAGTCAGCTCTTTAGCACTATAGGATTGTTAAGAATTTATTTCATCCTCCCTGCTTTAGACCCCAAACCATTCCGGATTTGGGGTGGGAGGCAGACAACTAAGCATGTATTGAGCACCTGCTGTGTGCCAGGCTTGGTAGAACAGATGTCATCTATGCAGCCCTTCGTAATTCATCTGAGAATGAGATGTTATTAGTAGATTTTATTGCTGTGTCACGTTTGTGAGAAGAGAGCCGAGGGGAGGCAGTCACGTGCCTGCAGATGGCGGAGCTGGGACCCCAGCCAGCCCCCTTACCTGTTCTCGCTCCAGAGCCTGAGCCCTGCCCGCCGTAACTGGCCACCTCCTGGTCACTGTCTTTTATGGAGACATTCTCCAGGATGTAAGAGGTGAAGAGGCAAGTCTTGGGAGAGAATAAAGGCATACTACTTTTTCAAAGGCAATTTAGGTGTTGTAGCACTGTGCTCTGGGGGTAGGAGAGATGGGAGCAAGAAGTCCAGCCATTGGGATGATGATCTGAAACAGGATGGAGACAAAGGGACAAAGACAACTGCAGGAAGATCCATGGGAGATGGTGCGGGAGGGGTGGAGAGGAAGCTGAGACGCTTGTGCTGATGGACGAAGGAGCTATTGAGGAAAACGAAATGGGGACCTGAATGACTAAGGATCATGGTGTGTGTGTGTGTGTGTGTGTGTGTGTACGCGCGTGTGTAAAAATCGCTTCCATTTTAGACAGTATACAAGTAATTGTGGGCGTAGGGAGAATCACAGAATACTTTTTCAAACAGGTAACTTAAGTTTTATGATTTGGGAGATTATTTATACTGCTTAATAGGGAAAAACAAAGCCAAAGTTCATAGCGTTAAAAAGCTTCCTTGTTCATGAATTTCACTGTTACGATTAATTAGTGTTTTGTTTTAATTTTGTCTTTTTTTTCCCCTCTTAAATACTTAGTCATCCTTGGGAATAAATGTTCATATTTTAAGTATTCAGTCATTTCTTACATGTAATTTTTAAATATGTGTCTTTAGGGGGAGAATTGACAAGGGCTAACCTCCTTTGGGGTTTGAGTATGTTTTCTTTTTAAATTATTGTGGTTAAAGCAATATATTTTGCTAACATTTTTTTTTTTTTTTTTGGTGGAACTGTGGATTGAACTCAGGGGCATTCTACCTCCAAGCTACAACCCCAACCCTATTTTATTTTTATTTTGAAACAGGATCTCACTAAGTTGTGGAGGGCCTTGTGTTGCTGAGTTTGCCCTCAAATCTGCGATCCTCCTGTCTCAGCCTCCCAAGTACTGGGGTTATAAGCATGCACCACCACATCTGGCTTTGCTAACATTTTTTTTTGGGGGGGGAACCTTTCATTGGCCTTAATCACCAATATTTGTGAAATAAAAGTGAATTAATGTACAAATACCCTTTATTTGACATTGAAGTATTAAATGGATTAAAGACACCAAAGTAATTTTATTTTGTGAAGGAATAAGCAATGATGATTCTTCCAAAATTATCCAGCTAACTTTGGGTTGAAAGTGTATAAAACTTAAGCTCTAAATAACTATCCAAACAGTGCTATTCAATTGCCTATTTCCTGAGGCATGACTTCAGAGTGTTGGGAATGACAAACTGCTGCTCATTTTGGTTTGTATTTTCCAAGTTGAATGAACCACTTGGGTAGCAACATGTTGCACGTGAGACTGTTTCAGGAATCTAAACAAGTATAGGAATAACACTAAATTTGAGGGAATCAATTGAAGTTACTGTGCTCTAAACCATTGGGCTGCTTTCCAATTAGTACTCGATTTTTTTAACTTTCCAACCCCCAGTTTTGTTGAAGTATAATTGACAAATAAAATTGTATATACTTAGGGTGTTCAACCTGACATTTAGATAGATAAGTACATTGTGGAATGATCACCACAATCAAGTTAATTGACATACCAGTCACCTCATGTTCTCAGTCTCGTACTTTTATTTTATTTATTTATTTATTTATTTATTTATTTATTTATTTATTTATTTATTTTTTGTGGTACCGGGGATTGAACGCAGGGGCGTTCTACCTCCGCGCCACGCCCCTGGCCCCATTTTTTTATACTTTATTTTGAAACCGGGTCTCACGAAGTTGCGGAGGGCCTCACTAAGTAGAGAGAGAGAGAGAGAGACAGACAGGGAGAGAGAGAGCGAGAGAGCTGAGGCTGGCCGCGAACCCGGATCCTCTGGTCTCCGCCTCCCAAGTACTGGGATTACAAGCATGCGCCACCACGCCTGGCTCAGTCTCGCACTTTTATGTGTGTGCGTGTGTGTGTATGTGCGCGCACATGTGTGTATGTATCCACTCACACATGGTAAGAATACTTAAGGTCTACTCTTTGCAAATTTCAAGTATACAGTACATTATTAATAGTAGCCTTTCTTCCTTCCATGCTGGGGATCAAACCCAGGGCCTCCCACACTCCAGGCGGGCACTCCACCACTGAGCTATATCCCCAGCCTTATTATTAGCTACAATAACCATGCTGCACATTAGATCTCCAGAACTTGTTCATTTTATAACTGCAAGTGTGTACCGTTGGACCAACCTCTCCCCAATTCCCTTACCTCTCCAATCCTGATAGCCACCTTCTCTATTTCTACGAGTTCAACTTCTTTAGATACCATGAGTGATACCATGCACAGTGTTTGTCTTTCTGTGCCTGGCTTATTTCACTTAGCATAATGTCCGCCAGGTTTATCCGTGTTGTCACAAATGACAGGACATCCTTTTTAAGGCTGAATGATATATTTTGTTCACCTATACACACCACATGTTCTTTATCCATTCATCTGCGATGGACACAGGTTGTTTCCATATCTCAGCCACTGAATATTATATTGCCCATGCTGCAGTGAACACAGGCGCGCAGAGATCTTTGAGACAGTGATGTTATTTCCTTTAGATATCTACCTGTAAGTGGTATCACACAGCAGTTCCATTTTTAAATTTTAAGGGAACTCCATACTGTTTTCCAAAATGGCTGTACTAAATTGCATTTCCACCAACAGTGTTTAAGGGTTCTCTTCTCCCTCTGCTCTCTTCTCCTCTCCTCTCCCCTCTCTCCACTGTCTTTCTCTTTTGTACTGGGGATTGAACCCAGGGGCATTCTACCTCTGAGCTACCCTTCCCCCCTCCTTTTAAAACAGGGCAGCCTCACTAAGTTGCTGAGGGTTTCATCAGGTTGCTGAGGCTGGCTTCAAACCTACAATCCTCCTATCTCAGCTTCCCAAGTACTGGGATTACAGGTGTGTGTGCAGACTTTTTGATCATAGCCACCCTAACAGGTGTGAGATGATATCTTATTGTGTTTCTGATTTGCATTTCCCTGATGATTAGTGATGTTGTACATCTTTTCATGTGTTTTTTTGGCCATTTATGTCTTCTTTGGAAATTTTCAGGTTTTTCTCTTTTTTGGCTATTATTGTAGGTTTCCTTTCATATTTTACATGGTTACCCTTATTGGAGATAAGGTTTGCAAATACTTTCTTCCATTCTGTAAGTTGCCTTGTTATTTTGTTAGATTGTTTCCTAGTTCTGCAGAAACTGTTGAGTTTGATGTAGTTCTGCTTGTTTATTTTTGCTTCTGTGGCCTGTGCTTTTGGTTTCTAATCCTCCTTCTCCCCCCAAAAAATCATTGCCAAGATCAATGTCCTGGAAGTTTTAGGTCTTACTTTTAAGTCTTTAATGTATTTTTTATTTGATTTTTTTCTTTGGAAAATTTAGTCTTAACAAAATTTCTAGATGAGCATTAAAGGTACAAGGATTGGGGTATCAGAGTCCTTGGAGGAGCTTCTGAAAAATGACACAGGCAGGACATGGTGGTGCAAGCCCATAATCCCAGTACTTGGGAGGCTGAGACAGGAGGATCGCAGGTTTGTGGCCAGCCTCAGCAACCTGGTGAAGCCCTCTGCAACAGTGAGACCCTGTTTCAAAAAAATAAATAAATAAAATAATATAAAATAAAATAGGGCTGGGGTGTAGCTCAGAAGGTGAATGCTTCTGGGTTCAATCCCCAGTACCACAAAACAAACAAAAACAAACAAACAAACAAACAAAAATGACTTGGGCTGTGGATGGTGCGGGAGGCTGTCTGGGTCCAGGGGAGGCAGTATATGAGAACTCTATACTTTTCACTTCATTTTGCTCTTGCTTTTTACAAAAGAGGTATATTAGCTGGGCACGTTGACACGCCTGTAATCCCAATATTTGGGAGGTTGAGACAGGAGGATCACAGGTTCCAGGCCAGAGCTTGCAGTAAGTTAGTGAGACCCTGCTTCAAAATAAAAAGGACTGGGGGTGTAGCTGAATAGTAGAAAGCCCCAGTCACACACACACAAGAGGTATATATTATTTTTTAAAAATTTATGTATCAATTTCTTGTCCTGGAGCATTGGATGTAAAATCACTTCTTTTGTGAGCCACAGTCACTCTGCGGGGTCTTCTCCTCTCTGTATCATGCAACAGGAAAACCATGTTGAGAATTACCATCCTGTATCATAGAATAGAATACTAGAGTTGAAAGGAACCTAAAATCATCCAGTTTAGGGTTCCCTAAATGGCGCTAGAGTGAAGCCTCCAGGAGATAACAGGATTTACTTTGGAGTATGCATGCAGTTTTCCATGGTCACTAAGTTTTGGGAATGCATCCCATTATAACCTCTTCATAGTAAGCGAATTCGAGTATTTCCACTTGTTAAATAGATACTTAAAAAAGTGTGGCACACTTATCACCATGTTCTAATGGACACCAGTTTGAGAAAAAGTAATCTAAAATATCTCATAGTGTGGGTTGCCATTCACTAATTTTACTAATGGTAAAATCAACTTAGGGATTGCCGCCATTTTTGTTTGTTTGTTTGTTTGTTTTTAATGAAAAACCAGTAGAGTAGAATAGAAAATACCCAGGCAATTCCACATAGGGGGTCCAGTATTGCTTTGTGAAATTTGAGTTTCAGTTATGTATGTGTGCTCGGTCATAATGAAATGTCTATTTCTTACTCCAGATGGTGGCCAAAACAATTTTGGGGAACACTAGTCCAATTCACTTCCTCTTTCTAAATGAAAACACTGAGATTCGTGTGGGGCTTAAGATCACGTGGGGCGTTGCTGACAGAATCGGAGTCTACTCTTCACCCTCCTCCCTCCACCAGTGCTCTCCTACATCACGAGTCTCTCTGTTTGAAAAGCAGCCCCAGTGTCCAACCACAGGTCAATGGGGAAGCAAAATGTGGACCAGGGACTATTACTGAGCCTTAGAAAGGAGTGAAGTTCCAACGTGTACTGTAACCTGGAGGGGCCTTGAGG
This sequence comes from Glis glis, assembly GCA_004027185.1. Taxonomy (NCBI): domain Eukaryota; kingdom Metazoa; phylum Chordata; class Mammalia; order Rodentia; family Gliridae; genus Glis; species Glis glis. Next base: position 15,340 of record PVJS01022256.1, read on the forward strand.
ATGCTCTGCTAAGTGAAATAAGCCAGTCACAAGAGGACAATTATTGTGTGCTTCTGTTTACAGGGAGTTCCTAGAAGAAGCAAATTCATACAGACAGAAAGTAAATTAGAATTTACCCGTGGCTGCAGGGGTAGGTGGGAGTGGGGAGTTAGCATTTAATGGGCACTGGAGTTTTTGTTGGGATGATGAAATAGTTGTGATAATAGTGGTGATGGTTATACAATGGAATGTACTAAATGCTCTGAACTGTACATTTATTTATTTATTTTGTGACTGAACCCAGGGCCATTCTACCTCTGAGCTACACCCCCAGCCCTTTTGTTATTTTTTATTTTGAAACAGCCTCTCGCTAAGTTGCCGAGGGCTTTGCTAAGTTGATGAGGCTGGCCTTGAACCTGGGATCCTCCCATCTGAGCCTCCCGAGTACCAGGATTACAGGTGTGCCACATTTAAAAATCGGGTAAGGGCTGGGAATATAGCACAGTGGTAGGGCGCTTGCTTAGTATGCGTACAGGCCTGGGGTTTGATCCCTGGCACTGCAAAATAAATAAGTTAAAGTCGCAATTTGATGTTACATGCATTCTATCACATACTCCAAAAAAGAATCCAGGCACAAAATAATAATAATGATGATGATGATGATGATGATGGTGATAATAATAATATTAGAAAAGAGAAACATACCATTGCTTTTTAATGGACTTTGCTTTACATTCTAATGTCCACTCAGTCCTTCCCTGGTGTTGCCCAGGTACTGAGCATTCTGAGGCAGCAGGACAGGCTCCTGGCTCTTAGGAACCCTTGGAGCAGCGTGGCCAAGCGTGGTCTTGATTCTAGAACCCCTGGCAGGTGATCGTGGCTTGCATTTCACAGACATAAGTCAAGCTTAGCAAAGGACCTTTGTGTGCTAATAGCTCTGATTTTCAACTGCAGCATTTGGGTAAACCAACAATTTGCTTTTGGAAGGCCAAGCAGAAACACATTTCATGGTTTTTCTCTCGGTTTCACCCCTTTCATCAGTTGGCCATCAGCCCTAACCTGTAGACAAATAGCCTTTTCTGTCTTTCTTCACCAGACCTTCAGGCTCTGCAAATAGCAACTTCAGTGGCAGGCTCCCACCCCCAGGCCGCTTGCAGCGATTCGTTCTATTCTCTGCTCTTGCTTTCTGTGTTTGGGTATGAGAATAAGCAGGATCAGGGTGACATAGAAACAGGGCAGGGGCGGCTGGAGAGTGGAAGTTCAATGTGTGTTTCTTCCTCGGAGCTGACTAAGATCTTTTAAACTCCTGATGCAAGGCGATTTCTACCCATGCACATTTCAGCAGATGGGAGTCTCCCTTTGGCTTTGTTTGAGGAATCTGGAAATTTCTAACTTCCAAGCAGGCACCCTTTTGCTTCTGACCCTTGCATTGGTATCGACGCACAGGTCTGTGCTTCCAAATACCCTGTCAGAATCTCCACAGCCCTCAAGTCGCCGCCCACACTGAAGGAAGCGTGGAGACCGTGCCTCTAACTTGGCCAGGGAAAATATTTAGCTGGCGTTACTGGGTGGTAAGGAAGTGCTTCAGAAACAGTTGATCTTTATGCTACACTGAAATTTGCCACGAGTGAGGGGGAAGCAGGGATGGCTGGTTGAATATTCCTGAATTGGGTCAACACATCATGATCTTGACCTTGAAACTCTTAGCATGACCTTGTGAGTTTGGTCTCTCCTGGGCGTTTTCCACCTTGGCACTGCGGTGGAAGGTTCTTTGTTGTGGAGGGCTGTCCTGCACGTGTAGGACATTTAGAAACATCCCTGGTCTCACCCATCCGATGCCAGCTATACCTTCAGTGTTGAGGACCAAAATGTCTGCAGACATCGTCAGACGTCCTCTGGGACACAAAACAGCCCTGATGGAGAACCACTGGCAAACCCCACATCCCTTCTACTGTGTTCGCAGCTTTACATGTTGTCTGTTAATATCCTAGAAATAATAATGCAAGCCGGGCGTGGCGGCGCACACTTGTAATCCTAGTACTTTGGGAGGCGGAGACCAGAGGATCCGGGTTCGCGGCCAGCCCCAGCTCTCTCTCTCTCTCTCTCTCTCCCTGTCTCTCTCTCTCTCCGTCTCTCTCTCTCTCTCTACTTAGTGAGGCCCTCCCCAACTTCGTGAGACCCGGTTTCAAAATAAAGTATAAAATAATAGGGCCGGGGGTGTAGCGCGGAGGTAGAACGCCCCTGGGTTCAATCCCCGGTACCGCAAAAAAAAAAAAAGAAATAATAATACAAAAAGGCTTGGGGCTTTTTGTTTGATTCCTACTTTATTAGGACGACACTCAAATCTTTAAAGGGCGTATAAAGTGGCATAGATTAGGAGAAACTGGTCCCTAACATTGGTGTTCGGGTGAATTGTTACCCCTGGAATGGGCTTGCTCTGGGATGGGCGTTTGGTCACATCTTAGGCAACATGACTTCCGGTGCAGTCTCGAGATCTCTTGGGGAATCACAGCATGGAGAGGGTCTGTCGCCTCTCCTACCTTTTCTGTTTTGCGGCTTCTCCTGGATGACACGGTTAGCTCCCAGGTGGTGATAATCTGAGCAGGAACAGGTAAGCTGATACAGACGAAGCCTGGGTCAGTAGCACCCAGTGGTCCCTGTGTGGCTTCCTACCTGTGCCCGCCACGTGGCTGCACAGTGTGGGCAAGTTATTTAGCGCCTCTCCTTGTTTGTATCTTTCCCTTTCACCTGCAAATGGAGGGCGATACCTGTCCTTCATTTTTTAAGTGACTGGCCATGATGTGGCCCGAGTACTCTGCGGAGCTCACCTCTCCTCTTGGTGAGATCACAGACTTTTCTGCGTGTTTTTTTCTCAAGCCTCCGTCATCTCCCCAAAATGCAAAACACGCATTTCCTTCTCACGGGCCGGGCAGCTGCAGGGTTTCTGCGTCCATCTTCCAGTGTTGCGGAGCTCCAGTGAGCTGGGCTTTGTGCAGTTACTTGGGATAACTTAGCCTGGAGGACTGAGCCGACTCCTTGTCATGAAAGCATACGCTCCAGTTAGAAGGACCGGCTTACAAGCCTGATGTAAGAGAAGAATTGTTTTCTATCACCGATCCACAGGGCTGGGGTTTAACTTTCCTACCTGTTTTGAAGCTCTGGCCAAGGACTGAGCGCAGCGGTGATATTTTGGAAGGCATTAGCGTGTGGTCTGGAAGGCTATGCTGGGAATCTGAAACCCGGGTTCCTTGATGTTGACACCGGCCCCGCTCAGCTGTGTGCTAAGCCAGTAAACTCAAGTCGCTCCTTCGTGGTCAGTCTCACTTTCGTGGCATATAAAATAATGTAGTTTGAGCCTGACGTGGTGGTGCACACTTGTAATCCCAGTACTTGGGAGGCTGAGACAGGAGGATCTCAGGTTTGCGGCCAGCCTCAGCTACTTAGTGAGGCCCTTCGCAACTTAGTGAGACCCTGCTTCAAAAATAAAGAATAAAAAATAGGTCTGGGGGTGTAGCTCGGAGGTAGAATGCCCCTGGGTTAGTCCCCAGTACCACAAAAAAGGTGTAGTTGGAACTGGGCGAGGTGATGCATGCCTGTAATCCCAGTATTTGGTTGGCTGAGACAGAAGGATTACAGGTTCCAGTCCAGCTTCAGCAACTTAGTGAGACCCTGTTTCAAAATAAAAAATAAAAAGAGCTGGACTGGGTTCAGTCCCCAGTACACACACACACACACACACAGTCTGACTCTGGCAGTCTGTGGTTCTAATGTTTGATAGCCAGTAACCTCAGGGTTTGTCAGTCTTGGTGAGGAGGACTTACTGTAAGTTTTAAAAATGATTTCCCTGCTAAATATGCCTGTGAGGAGACTTGGACAACTCTAGTAAGACTGGAAGCCCAGTGGTGCTTTGAGGCCCCATCTGAGGGGAAGACCAGTAGTCTGGAAGGCTGAAATCAATGTCTTAGCTGAAGCCCCATAAAAAAGAAAAGATAAGCTGGGTGTGGTAGCACATGCCTAGATCCCAGTACCTGGGAGGCTGAGACAGGATCGCAGGTTGGTGGCCAGCCTTAGCTACATAGTGAGGCCCTCTGCAACTTAGTGAGACCCTGTTTCAAAATGAAGAAAAAATAGGGCTGAGGGTGTAGCTTGGAGGTAGAATGCCCCTGGGTTCAATCCCTAGTACACACACACACACACACACACACACACACACAGTGAGTTTCAAAGTGATACAAACATACATGCACACACCACTTGGCGTATCTCCTTCCTTATACCCCCCCCACACTCCTCCCTCCCTCCCCATACATGTTAGTGAGATTGGTAGCAAAACCTTCTTGTATGGATGCAACCTTATTTGCACCGTTCCCTTCCTTCAGAGGGCTCCTCCACAGGCTTTGTGGGGACAGAGGTGCTGTTTACTGTTATCTTTCCATCTGCCTGTGGAATTGTATCAGTTCATCAGACTGAAGTTACCCATTCCTCCTGCCGAGGCTGTAGTAAGTTTGCTGTCCAGAGTAAACCTTGACTCCATAGCTGTCACTCCTGGATCCTGTCCACTCCATTGTCAGTGTTCCCGGGCTCGGAACCCCAGAGAAGGCAGCAGCCAGGCTCATGGCAGGGCGCATCCAGTCAGGGATAAGATCGACAGTCGTTACGCATGTCATGTAATAATGGGAGAGCAGTATTGGGAATCTCCTTCTCTCTTTCTTCAGGGTGACTTAGCATGCTTATTAATATTTCAGTTGTTGTTTTGTAGGGAAGTTTCATCTTCTCCAAGAGTCCATCATGAGGTCTCTCACTACACAGCAGAATAAACTTCCTGGACCACCTGGATGGTACCTGGCGTATATGGCCGTTTACTGTGGTGCTGTGTGTACATGTGCTGTTTCTCTTACAAGACTGCAGTCGTCTCCTAGAGCCAGTGATTGTACTTAACCACTTGGAAAGACGCCACGGCCCTGGCCAGGCTGTGTGTGCTAGCGCACTGTATGTGCATCTGAGGTGCCTGGTGAACGTTGGTGGAATGAATGGATGGATCGCAGTGTCAGGCGCTGGGAAGCACTCAATAAATAATTGTTGAGTTGGACCAAATTGTAAGTGGTTAAATATTTCATGGCGTTCTACTCTTCCTACTTCATGCCATTTACTGCGGGTTAGAAAATGAGATGAAGCTGTGTGTTTGCACTAAAGGGTGATAAGAGGTTGCTGGTTATCTGCAGAGCCGTGGAGCTTTTAGTTGTTTTACAGCTCTGATTCTTTTTTTTTAAAGCAGTGTTTACTATTTCTGGCCATTATGTACACTAATATAAAAATTTAATTAGACTCTTTCTTTTCAATTAATTATTACAGCCCTGTTTGTTTGCTCTCTTGACAGAGCTTACACTATGGGAACAAGAGAGATCAATTTTCTATCACAAAATTCATTACTTTTGACTAAAGTCCAGTGCGCCTGTGAGTGCACACCCCACTTGTGGTGGCTTCCCAGGCAGCGGGAGGTTAGTGGGTTGGGAGATGGATGAGAATTCGCAGAGCCTCGGAGAAAGGATGCTTTGGATCCAAGAGGAGTTTTGACCATTGTCCTTCTCAGAGCAGCACTTGTTCTGTGCGACTCCTGAGAAATACACGTGTGCTCATGCGTTTTCTTTGTCCCTCATTTTTTTTAAAGTACTCAGAGAGTTGAAATTGAGTATAGGACAAATAAAAACTTCTACCTTAGGAAAGCTTTTTCTTTTTTTTTTAAACAATACCTATCAAAAACTATGTGTATTCCAGGAGAACCAAAACCTTTTATTTTATTTTATTTTATTATTTATCTTCAGGTCCCACACATTGCCTGGCACGTGGTAGCCATTCAGTAAATATTTGTTGAATGAGGAGGCATGAGATAAATAGCTCATTTTGCTTTTCCTCATTGGGGAGAGTATTTTCTGGATGAAAGGTTTGCTGTGCTCGTGCCTCTAGTAAGTCTCCATGATTAATGTCTTGCATGGGGCTGTGTTCGTTGTTGGGAGATAGACCACGCCTATGGGCAAGGGCTGCAGCAACCATGCAGTTCTTGGCAGGGCAGGGGCTGGGCACAGTGCCCAAGAGCATTTCATGCAACTTAGAAATAATACACGCCTAGTATAAGTCACCTGCCATTGTCACTAGCTCTGTGATGTCGGAGCATGCAGCATTACTTCTTGGGCTCTCTGTCACTGATCTGTAGTCCTGGGCCAGTAATACCACCCAGTGGGATGACACGTACTGCGTCCTGTACAGAGGTAGTTCAGTAAGTGTGTCTATTTACGATTCCTTTATATCTAGTGATGTGTTCCTTTATTAAAGAGCATGGTTCTGCAGTCTCCTCTGCTCTGAAATGTTTGCCTCTTAATCTTGCATGAAACGGGAAGATGGGAGGAACAGCCCCGTGGCTCTGGCTCCTTGTTGCCTTAGGGAACGTTGATATGGTGCAGAGTTAGAAGCTAAAACCTGCGTGCAGGTAGGACTCCTTCTGGGTGGTAGTAGTGTGTGTGAGTGTGTGTATATGTGAGTACGTGTGTGTGCAAGTGTTGGGGTGGACACAGGAGCAAGAGATTCAACCATGGCACAATCCAGTAGAATGTTGTGCAGTGGTAGAAATGCTCTATGTCCATACTGTCCAGTACATAGCCATTAGTAACATGTGGCTGTTGAGCACCATGATGCGGCCAACACGACCAAGAAACTGAATTTTGTGTTTGTTTTTGCAGTACTGGGGATTGAACCCAGGGACACTCTACCACTGAGTTATGTCCCCAGACACCTCCCCACTCTTTTTTTTGTTTGTTTTTTGTGCTGGTGATGGAAACCAGGGGCATTCTACCTCTGAGCTATACTACCAGCCCCTTTTATTTTTTATTTTGAAGCAGGGTCTTGCTAAGTTGCTGAGGTTGGCCTTGATCCTGCAATCCTCCTTTGTCAGCCTCCCAAGTACTAGGATTACAGGCGAGCACTGCTGGGCGCAATTCCCAGCCATTTTATTTTTTATTTTGAGACAAGGTCTCCCTAAGTTGCCTGGGCCATTCTTGAAATTGTTATCCTCCTGCCTCAGTGTCCTGAGTTGTTGGGAATTATAGACTTGTACCACTGCGCCTAGTGGGACTGAACTTTTAATTTCCTCTAGTTTTAATGTAGTCACATGTGACCAGCGGCTGTTGCCTAGAGCAACACAGTCTCGCTCTTTACTGTGGTGGGAGAACTTGCGCCTCTCTGTTTGCTGGGTGTGTGGGAGAGTTACAATGCCTCAGGCATGTCCCCAGACTTCCTGGATTAGAATCTGCTTTTCAGTAAGATCCCAGGGGGTTTCTTCGAGCATTCGAGTTGGAGACCCTCTGGCCCGTGTTCACATTGTGTGGATTTTCCAAAGACTTCCCTGTGGGGCTGGCGCTGGGTGGGATGGAGGATTCTTACAGCCGACTTCGCCTTCTCGTCCAATCTCACAACTGTGGAGGTTCTCTGGGGACCCGTGCGTGTGGGTCTTTGTGCATCCCTGAGGTTAAGAGATCAAAGAAAGACGTTGTGCAGCTTTTATCTCAGGATTAAATGCTCATTTGCTTATTCCATCCCATAAACCTCCTTAATCTCTACACTCCATGTTCTCTCCCCAAAAGGTAGCTCTGCTTTTCTCATTCATCCTACTAAAGGAATTCCCACCACTTTTGCCTTCAGCTGGTAAAGTTGTAGGTGTGTAGACACACACACACACACACACACACACACACACACACACACACAGAGTGAGTTGTTTCCAACCAAATCAGTGTGTTCATGTTGTGGTTTGCTTAATGCTTCCCAGCACTCTGGCTAGTGATAAATATTTCAAAAGCATGTGTCCTTTCAATTGAAATTAGAGAAATGTCCTCCCCCCTTCCTGAAAGTATTAATAATTTCTATTCTGTAATGGTGCTAATTTAACCAATCGAAATCAACAACAGAAAACTCTGCAGACTTCTTTGATACCTGTCAGCAGCTCCCTCTGGCTAATGTGGCTGTTATCTGTGTATAGTTGATGTCAGCCAATGTTGGGGATTTGGCCCTGTGTTTAATTCCATTGATGGAGACTCCTCATTCTTCAATGGCTCAGACATCATGTGATGGTGGCCCAGTTCCAGATGGTATGTACATGGTATCTCTGCAGGCTGATAATCTTAACCTGCATCTGAGGAGTTATCGAGGGAATCATGGGGAAACTGAGACATAAAGGAACCATGCTAGCACTCCAAGCCCCATGAAGTCTCTAACATAGACTCAAGGTCACAATGCTTGTAGATGATGGCGTCAAGTCTTGAACGCTGGCAGTATGGTTCAAGGATGCACACTTCACTCCCCCTCTGTCTGCTCTGGCTCTGATGGGCTCTGTGCCTATCCCTTTAGGTAGATGCTCTATAGTCAGCCTTTTGTGACTGTGACAAGATGCTGGAGAAATGCAACTTAGAAGGAGGAAAGGATTATTCTGGCTCATGTTATCAGAGGCTTCAGTCATGGTCACTTGGCTCCATTGTTTCTGGGCCTGTGGGGAGGCAGAGTGTCACGGCAGAGACAGCATCCAGGAGCAGAGCAAGGGAGAGGAATGAGCCTGCCCTCACAATCTGCTTCCTCCCACTAGGCTGCACTTCCCCACGTTCCCCTGACATCCTATAGCCTGTTAAGTTATGAGTCTATCAGTGCGTTAACCCATTGACGAGGTCAGAGCCCTCATGAGCCCGTCACCTCCACAAACCCCCCCTCTGAACACTGTCCCACAGGACCAAGCCTTCAACACCTGAGCTTTGGGGGACACTTCAGATCCAAAGCATGACAGACACCCTCCCTGGCCACCCCATCCAAAAGAGAACTCCCCACCACGCTGCCGTTCTCTATTCCCATCACCCTTCTTTTTCTCCTTAGCCTTTATTCTCACTTGTATATTACATATTTATTTCATGTAAGTTCTTTGAGAGCAGGGAATTTGTTTTGTTCATTGCTGTGGCCTTTATTGTATCCTGTGACAATATCTAGGATCAAGAACAGTGCCCAGCCCATTGTACCATGAAGTCATTATTTTTGAATAATGAATGAATGGATAGATGGGTGGATGGATGGATGACTGTGTGCCTGCTGTGCTCAGAGAGTACTCAGTACTTGGATGGATGGATGGATGGATGACTATTTGCACGCTACACTCAGAGAGTACTCAGCAAACACTTGAATTGGTGATCCCTTGAAGCTTCTTCCTGCCCCTGATGATTCCTTGCAGGGGCTCTCTGTTCCCGTGGCTGTAGACTACCCTGCTACCCTCTTCTTCTCATCCTTGCCGAATGTCCTTCACTTGTTGACGATGCCGCCACTTCTCTGCCATCCCCAGAGCACCTATGTCCACAGATGCCCAATCTTCATCTGTCCTGACTTAACACTTTCTCGCCACTCCTTCCTCAGTAGACTTCAAGTTGAGTGAGGGCAGGAACCACATCTCTCTTCTCTGTCACACCCCCAACTCCCGGCTTCGCACCCAGCACAGAGTAGGCGCTTAGTAAGTACTTACCGATGGATGGCCAAAGCCATTTAATGCTGCCAGGGATCAGTATGGAGTGTGTTGGAAGGAAGTCTCACTTCTCTAGAATTAAGTGTTTCTTTGGCACCACGAGATCTTACTGTTCAAGCTGTGAGATTTAAAGGCAAAATGCTTTCTGCTAATTATTAACAGTTGCCCTGTAGGAACAGAACCATTATGGGGTCCTGAACCCTGGCATGCTGCCCCCTCCCAGCCATGAACGGTGCCAGAGAGCGGGAGGAAAAGCAAGGACCGCCACAGCCCTGGCACCAGTTAGGCCCCAGATTACCCAAAGAGGATTGCAGTATCAGGGCCAAAGACTAGGGAGTGGGTAAAAGGATTTGAAATGAGATTATAGGACCTAAAAGATCCTCGCTTTTGTTCAGGAAATAATTTACCGGCTTTCTTCAAGGCGGCGAGACAATCCAGTTGAGGGACTGGGGGGTCGAGCAAAGTCCTGGGGCCCTGCAGATACTTAAAAATAAGTTGATCTGTAGTTGTACTTGTTGGGTTTCTTGTTAGAATAAAAAGGAAGAAGAAAGACGGGAATGGAAAGAAAGAAAGCTCACTAGAAGTACTCTAAACAAATAGAATTGGTGGGAGCGCAAAGCCCGCCTCCCTCTAAAGAACATCGTGTTTGGTCCGTGTGCCTTCAGCCCAGAGTCTAGAAATTGAATGGGTAGTGTGACCAGAAGATGATTTCTTTCTTGGAACCCTGAGGAGAAGGGTCCTTTCCCCCGACCCCAGCTGCCTACACTTGAGGCCATTCATACAAATCCTACGCATCTGAGGCCGGGCCAGGCTCCAGCCAGCGGGCTGTCTACCATTGGCGCTGGGTTTTATGGCCAGCATAACAATTCTCTTAATGCCCCGAGGTCTTGTGCAGTGTGGATGTTTCCTGGAGATATATTTTCTTTGGCTCTTCGCCCAGGTACCTCTTAACCCTAAATCTCAGCATCTCCTTCCTCACACCCTCAGCCTCCCCGCTTTATCTGAAGTTTTTATTGATACGAAGTGGCTTTTTGCCTATATGATAGATGGACTTCAACTCTCCTAAGTGTGGTGAGAAACCCCAAGAAAGATTTTGTCCCGCTGCTGATAATACCAAGGTCTGATTTGTGCATGAGGATTGGGGATCAGCTAACTTACTGAGGTATGCAAGAGAATAGCATGTGCCATTAACCTCAAAGATTACCAGGTTTATTCTGCATTTAGTGAGGGTGGACCCGTTTGTAGGTGATCGTGAAATAAACCTTTGAGAGATTCTTCATCCCATGGAATTCTGGGCTAACACGACATTTGGGCAACAGGGGGTACCCTGGTTATAGAATTTACTGACAAATTTGTGGTTTGAGCTTCCTTTATTAAAAATTCCTCTGAACCTATGGGTCTGTTTTCTGCCCCTAGAGAGAATAGTCTGAGTGATGTTGAAATGTTGGAGGACACTATATTTTACCCTTCCTTGTCTACTTTGCATTTATGTTGATGTAAAATCCATGCCCACCCTTGGGAGGCTGTAGGAAGTGATTATTTTGAATGTATCCTCGATCTGAGCGCTTGACTTGTCCCTTTCTCTTAAAAATGAAGTAACCCTTATGTGCCCCCTGTCAATGGCCCCAAAATATTTTTTTTATTTGAATATGGGGGCTAGTGGACTTTCAGTTAATTAAAGTTTTAATTGTGTTTGATTCTGCGGCCGACCTAATGTTGACTTATCTTAACAATGAAATGCAGAGCGCTGTCTTCGAGCGCGCGCTCTTCCCGGACAGCGGTGTTAAGTGGCAGCAACCTCAAACCCTGCTGGCCCTGCTGGGTCATTTCTATTTGCTGTTTATTTTTGGTGTTCTATTCAGAGCTGAGAGAAGCGTGGAGTTCAGCTTCATCGTGGACTATTACGATTACTATTGTTGCAGGTAAGAGGTCATCTGTACCAAACAACCTCCTCTTGCAGAAAGGCCTGAGACCACTCTCCTTAGAAAGTTCTGCTTGCAAGGTTGGCTCTTGACTAGTGTCTGCAAACTTGGATTTTGGAAGGGTTTCCCCATTTCCAAAACTGCAAAGAAGGGCCCACTGGGCCCACAGCGTTTGTATGAACAGTGTGCTTGATGGAAGCAGTCTGGAATTTTGGTGTGTTCTGGGCAGAGGGTGCCTGCGTGAGCAGTCTCCAATAAACACCTCGGGCCCGAGTCTCTGGTGAGCCTCCCTGATAGGCAGCGCTTCTCGTGTGTTGTCAGCCCTGGTTGCGGCAGTCATTAAGCCTACCCTGTGTCACTCCGGGAGCGGACTCTTGGAAGCTTGCACGTCGGTTGCTCTGGACTTTGCCCACGAACCTTTCACTCTGCTGATGTGCTTGTGTCCTTTTGCTGAGATCAGTCATAGCCATGAGCATGGCTATTTGCTGAGTCCTGTGAGTTCTCCTCGTGAATCACTGGACCTGGGGGTGGTCTTGGCAACCCCCCAGCACACCTTCCAGGCCCGTCCTGCCTCTTGAATTGCCTGTCTCAGCATCTCCCTCCCTGCTGCCCCGTGCTCAAGTCACAGGCCTGGGAACTAGCTTTGTACCAGATCCTGTCCATGTTGCCTCCCAAGTGTCTCTTAAGTCCAGACTCCTACAGCCCTTGCTACTGTCCCCATCTTGGCCCTCCTCTCCTGTCCTCTGGATTTACTACAGGAGCCTAGCCTGTCTCTAAGTCATCTGCTCTAAACCTAGGCTCAGTCCACACTGCCAGTAAATAACAGGTGCGACCAGGCAACAAAGTAGGGCCCAGGTGGCTCATCTGGTGACACATTGTGACAGAACACTTTGGACACGAGCTGTTGCACACAGGCAAGTGACAGCACTTCTCTGTGCATCAATGTCCTGTGTGCTTATGACCATGAAAATAGTACCTTCCTCCTAGGATAGGTGCAACGATTAAATGAGTAAAATTTTAATATCCTTGGAACGTTGCTTGGCACGTAAAAGGTGCTTAGTACTTAACTGATAGCTGAGATCGTGTTTTATAATTACCTATTGACACTTTCCCACCGGGTTGTCAGCAGCTCCCTGGTCTTGTACCTGTCTGTGGCTCTTTAAGAATGAATGAATGATTGAATGAATGAATGAGGGAGAGACAGAGAAAGGGAGAAATGGAGGCCTGCTTAAACATGGTTCATATGCTCCAATAACTTGCTGGTTGCTCAGGGGCTATAGGGTACCCTTGTGGATTAACTAACAGTGCAGGAGGTGTGCGGGTTAGCTTGTGACATGCTCTCTTAAGGGTTCAGAGAAGAGAATGGCCTGGGTGAAGCGGGATCGCTGGCCGACTAGGTTACTCCTGCAGAGCCCCCAAACTCATGCTTGTCACCATCTCAGATCCCATCTCAGCACACCAAGCCAGGACCTGGTGTGCTGCTAAGAAACCATCATGAGAGCAAAGTCTGCCCACGGGACCCCTAGACCCCCACGTTGGGACTCGCTTCCTCCCCAGTGACATGTTGAGCTACTCAGTACAGAGTGGGCACTTCCGGGAGAACAGTCACTGTATAACGATTGCTGAACAACCCTCTCCCGGGCGTCCTGATTTCTCCCCAGCTCTCTTGAGGTGGAGGGAACTCTTGGGGAGAGGAAAACACATGTGAGCTCTAGGACTAACTCCAGGACCCTTATTTCCTAAACAAGCATGTCTGAGGAAGTGTGTGTGTGTGTGTGTGTGTGTGTGTGTGTGTGTGTGTGTGTTACCAAGTCTGTATCGCTTAGCTGGTAGGAAGGGTTGGCCTGAGTAAGATGTGGTTGAATGGAAGACAACCATACCTAGGAGCTTCCTCAATAACCCCTAGAGGCCATATTACATAAAGTATTATCAAGATGGCTTTTACTGTTTTACCTTTTTATATTAGGTAGATATCCAATAAAGTCACCACATCAAGCTACATCTTGAAACCACATTGCAGCCTCAGGATCATGGTTCACTGGGCAGGTTCTTTTTGTGTGTAACATTGTATCAGTGAGTTAGTTTCTGCCGTGTAACAAATACCCTAAAATTATAACCATTCATTTGCTCACCCTTCTGTGTGTTAGCAGCTGGGCGTGGGCTCAGCTTGAAGGGCACATCACTATCCTTGTGGCATTGTCTGGGCTCACTTGTGTATTTGATCATCTGCTGGGCTGGCTGGAACAGCTGGAGCCTCTCCATAGGATCTCACATCCTTCAGGAATCTATTTTTGCAGGTGGTAGAAGGATTCTGGGTAACAAGATCAAGCCCCAATATGCAAGCACTTTTCTAGTTTTTGCTTATGTCCTATTTGGTAATTTACCATTGGCTGCGACAAGTCTCAGGTCCCAGCTGGGGTGTTGGCAAGGAGCACAGAGGGTATGGACACAGGGAAATGTGGCCCATTGCTCCATTACAGCGATGAGTTTGACCGGGGTATTGTGAGAAACCAAAGCAGGGATATCACTGTGGGCTCCCCTCACTGTTCTTCACACTGGGAGAAGCAGCCAGCAGCGCTCAGCCTCCACACGGGCCCTTTAGTGCTGCTTCCCATCTGGCTCACAGATTGATGGGCACTCTTAGTCCCCGAGGGGCCACCGGGAGAATGTGGCTGGATCAGCACAAATCTGATGTTAATGCTAGGAAAGGAACTCCGAGTTGATATCAAATGGAGCTCACGCGGAGTTCTGACAAAGTGGCACCTCAAATCCCCCGCTGTGTTCTGAGCCGGGGCCGCGTCTTCCTCCATTCTTAGCGTTTCTCTGGCAACACCAGCAGTTCCAGGGTCTGTCTGTTCTTTGATCTCCTTGCCGAGCAATGGGCAACATTATGAGGACACCAGAACAATGGGAGAGAGTTTGGGAAAGTGGGAGAGACAGAGACATGCCCGGGAGACAGGACACCCACATTCTTTAGCTGGGTTTGCTGCCAGTTGACTCTGCTCTCTTGGGTGAGCAAAAGGATGAATGGATGGACCTAAGTTGTAATAATTTTAAGTTGTGCATCCTCTTGGGGTTATGATGATGTCGAAGATTTTATTTAGCAATTAGTCGTGCTGCCTTATCAAAATATTGCCTTGGGATGCACCGAAAGACCAGAAGGGAGGGCAGGACTCTGAGGTCAGGTAGGCATTTGATTGTAGAGTCCACCATGAGTAGGGGAAGGGGTAGAGAGAATGGCTGGTCTTCGGGCCTGGAATGAGGCTGGGCCCTGGGCATGGAAGACTCGTTTGTCACGTGTGTCGTTGTTGGGCTGATGGGTATCAGAGAACTTCTACCAAGGACAGTTAGGGAAGTCATTCAAGGAGACGATTAGGCTTCCTGAAGTGTGATTACTGGGGAGGTAACTTCTGCCAAACAGGAAAAATAACTGAATATGAACCAGAATGAGATGTCCGTTCTTTCAGTCTGAAATTCTGACAGTGTTTCGGGTAGAGCACACTCACCTGTCGTGGTCTAGTCCCCCGTCACCATGCTGGGAAAGGTGAAGGTTCTAGGTTGCTGACAGCATCGCCACGTGTGCAGGATGGCTGGAGGGACTGCGTGTCTGTGTACGTGTGCATGTGTAGCCCAGCATGGGAACACGTGCACAGCCCATGCCCACTAGACCTCCTCATGCCCTTCTTCAGGACGTCGTGTGTACCCAGCATTTACTAGCACTTAAGAAATACCCACTGAGATGCCGGGCGTGGTGGCGCACGCTTGTAATCCCAGTACTTTGGGAGGCAGAGACCCGAGGATCCGGGTTCGCGGCCAGCCTCAGCTCTCGCTCTCTCCCTCTCTCTCTCTCTCTCTCTCTCTCTCTCTCTCTCTCTCTCTAGTGAGGCCCTCCGCAACTTTGTGAGACCCGGTTTCAAAATAAA
>PVJS01022257.1:0-21791 GCA_004027185.1 Glis glis
GCTGAGGCTGGCCGCGAACTCGGATCCTCCGGTCTCTGCCTCCCAAAGTACTGGGATTACAAGCGTGTGCCACACACACACACACACACACACACACACACACACACACCAACTTATTACTGATTTTTCAGAAGAGAGGAAGTACTAATTTTAAGATTTGTATTTTAGTGGCTACCAGTGAAGGCTGGTATAGTCTTGTGGAAATTAACTTCAAAATGTCATGGAATTGAAAAAAAAATGTCATGGAATTGGCTTCGTGTGTCATCGATTTCACAGTCTGTCTGGGCATTATCAATCCGTAGTTTGAAAATGGAAACAGACTTCACGGTGTTGTATACGTGGGAGGACAGGTCATTGCAGCGAAGGCTATTCTGGAACATGTTGCTCATCAAAACACGGGCAGGAGAGATGGCATAAAAATGGCTGATGTGACGAAATCGGAGCAGGAGGTTCCTCTGATCCTACCACACCTCTCACCATGCAACTACACAGCGTGCCCGGCAGCTCATGACTCTGATGCGAAGGCTTGATTTCACGTGTAAAGAGCTCTCCTCCCTTTGTCCAGTGGCAAGGACAAATTGCCCTTATGACGAGTGAATATGTATGCCACATGGAACTTTCCTGGTAATAATGCAAACTTTCATGTGATTGAAAAGACTAGGACATACAGCAAGGGCTGTGTGCATGTATAATTGTATCACATTGAGTCTCACAATGATGTATAAATACAATGCACCAAGAAATGTATAAACAAACAAAGTAGGAGCTCGGATAGAGTCCACTTAAGTTTTACTGTATAAAATCTAGGTACAACCAGGCATGGTTGTGCATGCCTGTAATCTCAGTACTTGGGAGGCTGAGACGGGAGGATCACAGGTTTGCGGCCAGCCTCAGCAACTTAGTGAGGTCCTCGGTAACATAGTGAGACCCTGTTTCAAAATAAAGAATAAAAAATAGGGCTGGGGGTGTAGCTTGGAGGTAGAATGCCCCTGGGTTCAATCCCCAGTACTGCAAAAAAAAAAAAATCTAGGTATAACCAGGCGTGGTTGTGCATGCCTGTAATCTTAGTACTTGGGAGGCTGAGATGGGAGGATCGCAGGTTTGCGGCCAGACTCAGCAACTTAGTGAGGCCCTCAGTAACATAGTGAGACCCTGTTTCAAAATAAAAGAATAAAATAGGGCTGGGGGTGTAACTCAGAGGTAGAAGGTCCCTGGGTTCAATCCCCCGTACAACACACAGAAAATCTGCCCTGTTAACCTCAAGCGATGTTATGAGGATCAAGTAAATTAAGAGGTTTGTGTGTGTGTGTGTGTGTGTGTGTGTGTGTGTGTGTGTGTGTGTGGTACTGGGGATGGAACCCAAGGGCATTCTACCTCTGAGCTACACCCCAGCCCTATTTTTTATTCTTTATTTTGAAACAGGGCGTCACTAAGTTGCGGAGGGCCTCACTAAGTTGCTGAGGCTGTAGTGAACCTGTGATCTCCTGTCTCAGCCTCCCAAGTGCTGGGATTACAATCGTGTACCACCATCCCCGGCTCTATTTTATTTTTGAAGCAGGGTCTCACTAAGTTGTGAAGGGCCTCACTAAGTTGCTAAGGCTACAGTGAACCTGCGATCTCCTGTCTCAGCCTCCCAAGTGCTGGGATTACAGGCATGCACCACCATGCCAGGCTTTTTTTTTTTTTTTAATATGAGCTGCTCTTCAACTATTACAATGGATATACCATATGTTATACTATGGCTTGTCAGTCAACAAACATCTGTGGTCAGGCTTCCCACGCAGGTGGTTCCTAGGAAAGGCAGGGCCTCTTTATGACCCATTCCTAACCTACATTAACCCAGAGATGACTTCAGCAACGCTCTGAGCATAGCACTAGGTGAGCAACCCAGGAGCATCGTCAGTCCTTCCAGCTCCCTTCAGATGGAGTTGAAGTCACTAATACCAAAGCACTCACATAGTAGTCTTGTCTCCGTTCTTCATGCTTTGACAGAAGATGTGACTCATGAAGGCTCGGGTAACCCCAGCATTTCAACCCCCCATGTGGTGACTGAGAACACCAAGTTCTCCCCACAGTCCCAACCCAGGTGACCACAAGCCACCATAATGCTTCAGATTTCTCTGAGGCACTCAGCAAACACACCACAAATCATTTTAGTTCTAGACCAGCTTCTCTAAGCTACTTGGCTACCTATACCACTTCCCTTTTATCAGTGAAAAGAATGCATGGTCTAGGAAAATTTCTCTGGAAAAACATATTAATGCAATAAGTATATTTGAATGCCTACAATGGGTCAGGCACTGATCTAGGCACTAGAGGCACCGCCTTGCACAACACAAATGTTATTCAAGGTGTTTATGCTCTAGTTGAATAGCCGCTGACAAAAAATATGCTTTTTAGATTCTTCTTCATACCTTTTATTTTTTATTTTTTTTTATACTGGGGATTGAACTCAGAGGTGTTCTACCTCCAAGCTACATTCCCCTACGCCCTTTTTTATTTTACTTTTTAATGTTGAAACAGGGTCTCACTAAGTTGCCAAGGGTCTTGCTTAGTTGCTGAGGCTGGCCTCAAACTTGTAATCCTCTGGTCTCAGTCTCCCAAGAATTGGGATTGCAGACTTGCACCATCAAGCCTGGTTCTTTGTACCTTTTAAACATACTCCAGTTTGTCATGATTTTCTGGAAATGTGGTGTCCCAAGATCGAGCAAACCTTCAGCTAAAGCATTCTTTTTTTGTGGGTGTGTGGTACTGGGGATGGAACCCTGGGGCATTCTACCTCCAGGCTACACCCTGCCTGGCCATCTAAGCATTCTAAAATGGAATTCTAAACCAGGCGTGGTGGTACATGCTTATAATCCCAGTACTTGGGAGGCTGAGACAGAAGAATTTGGGTTCGCAGCCAGCCCCTGCTACTTAGTGAGGCCCTCCGCAACTTAGTGAGACCCTGTTTCAAAATAAAGAATAAAAAAATAGGGCTGGGGGTGTAGCTCGGAGGTAGAATGCCCCTGGGTTCAATCCCCAGTACCGCAAATAAATAAATAAATAAATAAATAAATAAAATGGAATTCTAAGACCTAGCCTTCCAAACCATAACGAGGTTGTTTTGTTGTTTTTTTTAAACATTTATATTTACATGTTTCAAGAGGAGGATCAAAGGTATCTTACTTAACAGTGTGTGGCCTTATTTATGATTTACACATTTAGACCCATGGTACATGAGCTCCCAGGTGTACTCTGGTCTCAGGCCCCACCAGTATTAGGGGTTGACAGGTTCATGGGAAAGGGTCACTCCTCACAGATGGAATTTCTTGTGGCACCAAAATCAGTAGGTTTCAGTCCAATTTTCTCCAAACAAAGCAGCAAAGTAGCACCACCTTTGTCAGGAACTTTCTGTTACACAAAAACGGAGATTCGTGCAGTGAGCTGAAGCCAGGGCGCATTTAGTACAGAGACCCCAACTCACTTACAATTTGTCCACTTTATGACAGTGTCAAGGAAACTGTACTTCGAGTCTTGGACTCTTTCCAGGCTTGCAGTCTGCAGTGGGATCCCCTTTGGTGATGCTGGACGGTGGCAGTGACGACAGCTCCCAGGCAGCCCGTGATCGCGTAGGGAAATGGCCCATATACATGGGGCTGTGTTGCTATTTAAGGCTGTTCCATAAGTTATTTATATTAAATGCATTTTTGACTTACCATACTTTCAACTTACGAGGTGTCTATTGGGATGTAACACCACTGTAGGAGGAGCAGCCACTGCCTAAAGACTCACAGGGCATGAGACAGAGTTCTCAGGACTCCAGGAGCAGAAACCACAGTGCAGCTGGGCCTTGCAGAGAGGCAGAGCTGAGTCAAGGCAGCTGAGGGTCCACATATTGGTGCGGTGTCCCCAGTTAACCGCTGTGCACGGTGCCTTCTCCTCCTACTCTCGTCTGTCCTCTGGGCCCTATCTTTTCTCTGCCTCATAGCTTCTTATTTTCCATTTGACTTGCCCACATGGGTGCTCTGTG
This sequence comes from Glis glis, assembly GCA_004027185.1. Lineage (NCBI taxonomy): Eukaryota > Metazoa > Chordata > Mammalia > Rodentia > Gliridae > Glis > Glis glis. The sequence goes on from PVJS01022257.1 coordinate 4,013, forward strand.
CCCCTCTAACTGAGCACACTTTTAGCACCCCACCCCTGGCTGCCATTTGCCTGATTTGTTCTATTTTTCTAAATTCAAAATTTGAAGGATATGGAACCCACCTGGCATCCATCAACAGATGAATGGGTTACAAAATTATGGGATATACACACAGTAGAATTCTATTTAGCAATAAAGAACAGAATTATGTAATTTGTAGGAAAATGGATGGACCTGGAGAGCATTATGTTAAGTGAGATTAGCCAGTCACAGAAAGTGAAGGGTCATATGTTTTCTCTCATATGGGGAAGCTAGGGAGTAATAGGGATACAAGAGGGACTTTAGATAATGGAGGAGAAACCCCAGTGGAGCAAGAGAAGTGGTCTAGGGGAGGGGCGGGAGAGGGAGAATTAATGAAGGAAACACTTCCACGGATGTTATGTACATATGTGAGAATACCAATGCCAACTTCAATATCTTGTATGGGGAAGGGGAGAGAGTAGGGAGGGAGCCAGGGAAAAGCCCACCACATGCTGTGTATACGCATGCCACTATCACTATGAGCTACATTATGATATGAGATTATAATGCACCAATAAAAGTATTTAAAAAAACTTGAAGGATAAGAATCAAGTTGGATCTCCTTGCTCCCTTTTTAGGAAAACCTGTTCATCCCAGGCCAATTTGTAGCCAGTTACATTTGATGGGGTACCATTGATGGACTGGCTGTTCTTGGGCCAGGTATGCCACCCCATCTAACAACTGTTGCTGGAGGGCCTCCTGCTGTAGACCCTCTGTCTACTGAGGGCTGGCTCATCAGCAGGGCCTGTGGAAAGGGCTGTGGGCACAGCAGACACTGTAACTGCCTAGTACAATAGTTGTGGTGAGCTTTGTTAGCCTATCATACTTTCTACCTGTTCTTTAAGAAACCAGTTCATCTCTTGATAAACCACGATAAATCACCATAGTGTATTGCTATTAGCAGAACACCAATCACCAGGATACATTTTTTCTTTCTGTGGCAGGTGTAAGGATTACTAAATTTTCTACCATCGGTGATTCTTCCTCATTTTTCTGAGGTATATGGGATAATACCCCTTCCTCCAAACGTGTGCAACTTACCTTTTATGCATGCGTGCGTGTGGTATTGCGGATTGAATCCAAAGGCATTCTACCTCCGAGCTATACCCTTTTTAAATTTGTTTTGAAACAGGGTCTTACTAGGTCCCTGAGAGTCTTGCTAAATTGCCGAGGCTGGTCTTGGGCCTTTGATCCTCCCGTCTCAGCCTCCCAAGTGCTGGGATTACAGGCGTGCACCACCACGCCTGGCTTACAACTCACCTTTGGTGGGGTCTGCACCTCTCTTAGTGGAGGGCCTGGAAAGGTCTAGATAACGCACTAGCAGATGGTGATGGTTTGGGGTCCTGGGATCCAGAGCTGGACTTGCTAGAGGGGAGGTGTGTGAGTCTGAACCAATGTGTTTAGAAAATACCAAGAAACAGATGGAAAAAGCCAAGTCCAGGTGGCAAGTCCAGAGGGCAGAACACGGTCAAAATCAGGAAGCAACGCCAGGATCAGGAATCGGGCACAACTGAACAGATGGAGGGCGATGTGAGAGCTGCTGAGACGGAGCCGAGCTGCTGAGACGGAGCCGAGCTGCCTGCGTTTGCTTTTATGGACTCTCGGGTGGGGGATTGCATGGTTCCTGTTCTGGAAGAGCCTGTTTCTTTTCTGTCTCCCTTCTCTCCTAGTCACATCCTTTCGTCTCAGCGTCTGAGAGTCATTCAGCTCTCCCCCATCACCTTGGCACCTTTTACTTCCTGCTGGGTGCTCTATCTCAGAACTCTCCAATGTCCTGAATCACCTGCAGTGACATGTCTCAGGCCCTCTAACCAGCTTGCTTTAGAGAGCACAGTCTAGACTGGGCGTGGTGGTGCATGCCTGGAATCCCAGTACTTGGGAGGCTTAGATGGGAGGATCGCAGGTTGGAGGCCAGCCTCAGCAACTTAGTGAGGCCCTCAGCGACTTGGTGAGACCCTGTTTCAAATAAAAAGTAAAAAGGACTGGGAGTGTAGATCTGAGATAGAATGCCCCTGGGTTCAGCCTCTAGTACCAAAATAGTAGTAGTAGTAGTAGTAGTAGTAGTAGTAATAAATACAGTCTGGAAGACAAATTTTGCATCTGCCTCTCAGGTCACTGAAATGACTCCCACAGCCTGCGGATGCTTGGAGATTCAGCTTGTGTCTTCCCCAGCGCAACTCTGCTCTGGCATCGTGCCATTCCTGGGAAGAGCTGCTTTAGACATTTTATGTCGAATATCCTGCCCCACCTTGTCCCCAAGCTGGATAATCTACCAAGGAGAGGTATCAGTTAAGGGCACTTGTCATCACATCTCTGATGCGCTCCTACATCCTCTCACAGACTTATACCCAATTCTCCCGCTGGGTAATCCACAAGGGAGCCAGCAATACCTTGCTCACACATCTCCCTGTGTGCTGCAAATTCCACCATGTCTTTACTTCCAGTGCTGTCTGAAAAGGACACACACATGGCTTTATAGTAAAAAAACAAAACAAAACAAAAAAATGATGCCACCGGTAATTCCAAAGTCTTTTGAATTGGCTCAACACTAAGATTATTAAAATGTCATTATTCCTAAGGGAAGCATTTTAAGCTCAATCCCCAGTTGGCCTACTTGCAAATGAACTCACATCTCCATGTAGAACAACTCTGTTACACACTCAGGAAATCTGTGGTCACCAACCTAAAGGTGATTTCTAAGGGTGGGGTGAGGGAGACGGGATCTGCTCCTGGGATTCCTATTTGGAATGCATTTACTAATGGTGGTCCAGGCAGCCCGAAATCTTGTTATTTAATTTCTATAAAAGGAGCACTGGCAGCAAATTGGGATTTTGTGGACTGGCATGGCAGCCCGGCCCTCACATCTCGCTCCCACGGACAACTTACAATCTTTCAGAATACATCTTACTCATGATAATATACATCTTACTCACAATGGGACTATCCTTAGTGTGTACATCATATCTATTAAAAACCCTTTGTATAATGGCATACTAATTTTTGTTGATAAATCATCAATTACAAACTCTCACTTTTCAAAAGCAATATTTTCACCTGGTGCAGTGGCACATGACTATAATCCCCGTACTCGAGAGGCTGAGACAGAAGAATCCCAGGTTTGATGCCAGCCTCAGGAATCTAGGGAGACCCTGTTTCAAAATAAAAAATAGAAAGGGCTGGGGTTGTAGCTGAAAGGTAGAATGCCCCTGGGTTCAATCCCCAGTACAAAAAAAAAAGCCATATTTTCTCCCTTGAGACATTATTTTTCTTGCTAGTTTTGAGGGCCAGTTATTTGGTACTGTTCCAACAGCCCTAAACACAGGATGTTTGCCTTAGCTTAAAAAAATACAATTCTAAAGAACCAGCTACTTCACCTGAGATTTCCACCCCTTCATTGACTCGGTCACAACATTAAGGCCTTCACCTTGTCAAAGCTGCACTTCAAGAAGTAGTCAAGTGTTTACCAGTGGTCTAAAAGGATCAGGGAACTGTTTATTGAGTACACAGTGTTTGCAACACATGGGGTAAATTCAAAGTGCACAGAGAAAACCCTCATCACAAAGTGCTTCTACCAATAATAAAGAGGCAAGCAAAAGTTTTTCTGCCATGAACCTGTTATGGTGACTTGACTCCTTATTAATATAAATATGCAACAGGCATATCATCTGGCCTGGGACACTAGCATGGAGTGTTCTGTAGGTCGCTGTCAACCAACTAGGAGACACAGATACTAAAAGACACATCTACCTTGTTAATAAGCAGCTCAATTGTTTTTCTTATTCAAGTAACTCAGGACCAATAGTAACTTCATCTAATATGCTATCAGAGCAGCTGGGAACTGAACACAGATGCCTGCTACAAAATCCTTTTTCTCCTGAACTCTCTAGAAAGTCTCCTCTCTTTCTTTGTGCATCTAACTGAACTAATTAGCTACTTGTAAAGAGAGTTCACATAGCAACAATATATGTTCACATCTTTTTTGCACATCCTATATCTTCTTTAAGACCAAGGGGTTTGGAGTCAGTTAGACTTGAGTTCAAATTGTGACTGTCACAGTAAGTAAAGGTGACCTTGGGTAAGTCACTTAAACTTTCTGGATCTCAGTTTTCTCATCTCTAAAATGAGATTAATAGCTGGGCGCGGGGGTGCACGCTTGTAATCCTAGTAGTTTGGAGGCTGAGACAGGAGGATTGCAGGTTGGAGGATAGCTTCAACAAATAGTGAAACTCTCATCAACCTAGTGAGACCCTGTTTCCAAATAAAGAATAAAAAATAGGGCTGGGGTTGTAGCTCGGAGGTAGAACGCCCCTGGGTTCAATCCCCGGTACTGAAAAAAAAGAAAAAAGAAATGACTTCAGTGAGCTAATATTTGCAAATTTCTTAGCCCTGGCAGTATGCATTCAATAAATGGTGGATTTAATTATTATTCTTTAATAATCACCCTAACTTTTTAATTCCGCCAGGCAGTTGTCATTGTCTCTGCCTGGATGAGTTAACTGACTCATCCAGGGTTAAACTTTTCACTAGCAACAGTGTCAGGGCTTCTGACTCCAGGCCCCAGCCCCCCACCCCATCACCCCCAGTCAACTTTATAGACTTTTACAGAATGGGAGGCAGTATCCAGCACAAGAAGAGAATTCTCCTTGGTGAAGGCCAGCGCCACAGGATGGGAAAGACCTTGAGTGACCATGGGCTTCAGGACTGGAAACTCCTCAGGTTGTCCTAAGCACAGGATAGCTGGACCAGAGGTATCTGCGACGATCACATTCCCCTGGTGATCAAAGGTCACTGCAGAAGCCGTTACCCTGGATGGAAAGGAGAGGCTCAGCCCAAAGGTGTCCACTTGGCCCATCAGCTGCATACTGGAGCTAAACACCTTCACCCTGGTGCTGCAGGCCCCTGTGCCTGGGGCCACGGGGTGCTCTAGGACCGCGATGGCCCCGGTGAGCCACGACACCGCCACGCCTCGGGGATTGCACAGATGAGCGTGCAACGTTTCGGTTCTCCGAAGGACCCCTTCAGGGAAGTCGATTTCCATCAGGTGCAGGGACCCTGCCTCCGCATCCGTCACCACGACCCCATTCTGGGGGGTGGTCTCCACGCCCCACGGTAAGGAGAACTGGCCTCCGATGACGAGCTTGCTCTGGCCAAAAAAATCAAAGACTTTGATGGAGCGGTCGCCGGCGTCGGTGACAACCACGTGGCAGTCGCTGGTGACGGTGACGTCCAGCGGGTACCGAACGTCCTGGGCAGCATCTCCCTTCTCTCCAAACTGATGCGCGCAGCCTCCCGCGGAGTCAAAAACCTTGACCCGCCTTTTGCCATCGTGCACCACCACGACCCGTCCGGTCTTGGGACACAGTGCCAGCCCGGTGGGGTTGACCAGGGTGCCCCACCCGCCAAAGGCGTGGCGGCAGGTGAGGGTCCCGGGGATGCTGGGGGCGGCGCAGGGGGCGGCCGGCGACTGGTGCAGGGTGGAGCCCAGCAGCTCCAGCAGGTGCAGCACCGGCAGGCAGTCGCTGGAGTCGCAGGCCCGGCAGGCCCGCCGGCAGAAGGGACACTCGAGGGCCAGCGTCCGCGGGTGCGCCAGGGCGGCCACGCAGGCCAGGCACACCACGTGGCCGCAGGGCAGGTTGCGGGGGCGCCGCTGCTGGCGGTGGCCGAAGCGCTCGAAGCACACCTTGCACTCGAGCAGGCTGGTCTCCGCCTCGCGCACTAGCTCCGGCAGCGCCGGCGCGGCCCCCGCGGCCTCCGAGGCCATGGCGCGCCCGCCGGGTGGACGCTGCCCCGCCGCCCGCGGTCGCGGCCACTGGGCGGGGCGTCGCGGCCACTGGGCGGGGCGTCACGGCCGCTGGGCGGGACGATCACGTGACGCGAGCGCGGGCCACTGGGCGGGGCGTCGCGGCCACTGGGCGGGGCGATCACGTGACGCGAGCGCGGCCTGCTGCCCCCTGGTGGGCGCACGGCGCCCTGTCCCCATCGCGGGCCTTCGCAAGACAAACTCACCTGCGCGTGTGCAGACCCGAGATCCTCACCAACAGCCCGAGGCGGATTATTTCCCCTCTACAGGTGAGGAAACGCAACCATGGAGGACAAGTGAGTTGCTCCCTATTATTCAGCCTGTAAGGAGCAACTGGAACCCAGTCTTCAGCAGGGCGTGGTGGTGCGCGCCTGTCATCCCAGGACTTGGGAGGCTGAGTTCAAAGCCAGCCTAAGCAATTTAGTGAGACCTTCAGCAACTTATCTAGACCCTGTTTCAAAATAAAATAAATAAAAAGGGCTGGGGGCGTAGCTTGGAGGTAGAATGCCCCTGGGTTCAATCCTCTGTACCAAAAAGAACACAGTCTTCCAGTCTTCCAACCAGTGTTTCCAGTCTCCAGCGCTGGGCGGGGGTGGGGGGACTGGGGGTTGGCCAGGCATAAAACATGGTCCCTTCCCTCATAATACTTATGAGCACAGTAGGAAACACAGACACAGGAGAGAGGTTAAACTCCAAGGGGGGCGAGGCAGGAGTGCTTACTTCTTTGGTGTGTTTTATCATACTCAGAGTAAAGCAAATGCTAAATGAATACTTGTAAAATGAATTTGCAGCCGGCCATGGTGGCACATGCCTGTAATCCCAGTACCTGGGAGGCTGATACAGGAGGTTCGAAGCCAGTCTCATCCACTTAGTGAGGCTCTCAGCAACTTGGCGAGACACTGTTTCAAAATAAATAAAATAGGGCTGGGGGTGTACCTCAGAGGTAGAATGTCCCTGCGTGTAATCCCCAGTAACCCTCACCCTCTGCAATGAATTTGCATGTGGAAGAAGGAATGTTATAGGACAATACAAGAAATCCACTAGGTAAGTGACTATCGTTTGGGGAACCATGGCTGCGAATGTCTTCCAGAGAAATAATTATGAAATAAGAACGCTGTTAGTTAACAATACTGTAGAGTTTACTCCACGCCTGCCTTCTTTTAAATGGTTTACATAGACTTTTTTTTATTTAAACCTCATGACAATCCTATATGGGTCTATTATTTTCATCACTCCTTTTCTACAATAGAGTTCACAGAAGTTAAGTATCCCCTCTAGGATCCGTGGCTAGGAAGAGGTTGGGCTGTAATTTAAAGCCAGGCAGTTTCACTGAAGACCCCCACCTCTCTCTTTCTTTTTTTTTTTCTTTTTCCTTTTTTTTGCGGTACTGGGGATTGAACCCAGGGTCATTCTACCTCTAAGCTATACCCCTAGCCCTGTTTTTTGTTCTTTATTTTGAAACAGGGTCTCACTAAGTTGTGGAGGGCCTCACTAAGTAGCTGAGGCTGGCTGGGAACCTGTGATCCCCTTTCTCAGCCTCCCAAGTACTGGGATTACAAGCGAGCGCCACCATACCCAGCAACCCCACTCTCTCAACTTGTCCTAGCGTTTTCCAAATTTGGTTGTACAGAGTCAGCACCTGGGGCTCATCCCCAGTGGTGGATCTGGGGTGTGCTCCGGGCCACTGGGTTTTGTAAACGCTTCCCAGGTGATAATGACCTACAGCCACTTTTTTTTTTTCGGTACTGGGGATTGAACCCAGGGGCGTTCTACCTCCGCGCTACACCCCCAGCCCTATTTTTTATACTTTATTTTGAAACCGGGTCTCACGAAGTTGCGGAGGGCCTCACTAGGGATAGAGAGAGAGAGAGAGAGACAGAGAGAGAGAGCTGAGGCTGGCCACGAACCCGGATCCTCCGGTCTCAGCCTCCCAAAGTACTGGGATTACAAGCGTGCGCCACCATGCCTGGCTTACAGCCACTTTTGAGAACTACTGTTCTCTGGTGATGCCTTCGAATGACTCCAGGTTCACGGCTTCTGATTTCAGTTAAGACTGAAAGCAAAGAGAATTCCCACCATGTGCTAGCAGGAGTTCGTATGACCTCTCTCAGCAATCTACTGTGTTATTACAGTCTTTCATGTCCAGATGTCTTACATGAACAATGCTCTTGGCAAAACCACATATTAGATAATTTCTGTTCATTTTTTAGTGATCATAATCACAATTGTTGACCATCTTATTTGCTAGACTTCTGGAAACAGGATTCTAGCCCCTGTTTAAAAAAAAAACCCAGAGCCGGGCGTGGTGGCGCACGCTTGTAATCCCAGTACTTTGGGAGGCGGAGACCGGAGGATCCGGGTTCGCGGCCAGCCTCAGCGCGCATGCGCGTGCGCACGATTGATTGATTGATTGATTGATCTATCTCCTCTCTTTCTCTCTCTCTCTCTCTCTCTTTCTCTCTCCCTCTCTCTCTCTCTACCTAGTGAGGCCCTCCGCAACTTCGTGAGACCCGGTTCAAAAATAAAGCATAAAAAAAATAGGGCCGGGGGGTGTAGCGCAGAGGTAGAACGCCCCTGCGTTCAATCCCCGGTACCGCAAAAAAAAAAAAAAAAAAAAACAACCCAGGAGAGAGCTTTAATGTAAGACAAGAATGAACATTTTCTTATCAAGCATTACATAATCCAAAGATTGCATATTAGAACACAGGAACCAACTTGATGGTATGATTTCAGAATATGTTTCCATTCCAGATAAATACCCAACTAAAATCACATCCAAAAGAAATTTCTTTCAAAAGCAATTTTTAAGTCAAAAAACACACTCAGAACATCAAAAACGGAATAGTCTTAGAACTAGTGTTGTCTAGTAGAACTGTGAGAACATTATATAATATTACATTGTCTGGTAGTCGTGTTGTAGAAAAACGAAGCTAGCAACATTAATTGTATATTTTATTTAACCCCAAATATCCAAAATATTGTCGCTTTGCCATTTTAATCACCACGAAATATTAAGGAGCTATTTTTCTCTTTACTTGGGCGTGTACTATGTAAAAGTGTGTATTTTACACTCACAGCACATTCCCATTCAGATCAGCTCCTTCTGAAGTGCTCAGGAGTCACGTGTGGCTGGCGGCTAGGACGCGAATCTAGGCCACATCTGTGCAATGAGATGTTATCTTCTCAGGACTGACTTTGCGGATCCCTGACTTGCTCCAACTTGTCTCCGCGGCAACATCGTTTTAAAACTATTCAAAGACCTCAATGCACTGCTGAGTGTGGCTGAGCTGCGGACCCTTCAGCCTGGGAGCGCATCCTACCGTCTTCTTCTCTAGCCTTTGCTGCCCCTGTGAGGCAACTCGTGGTACTGCACCTTCAGGTCAGCCCTGGGATTTCTGCCCAACCAAGGTGTCAGCAAAAGAAGCAGAAAGTGTTGAGCAAGGTAAACCAGAAAACAGCTCCAAAAGTTCTGACTTTTTTTTTTTTGCGGCACTGGGAATTGAACCCAGGGGCATTCTACCTCTAAGATACACCCCCATCCTATTTTTTATTCTTTATTTTGAAACAGGGTCTCACTAAGTTGCAGAGGGCCAAGTAGCTGAGGCTGGCCCCGAACCTGCGATCCTCCTGTCTCAACCTCCCAGGTACTGGGATTATAAGTGTGCGCCACCATGCCCGGCTTAGATCTGACATTTTAAAGAATGTTCATAGTAACTTCACCCCCGATAGTTGGAAAGTACGGTGTGTTGGAAAGTTTTGTGACACGTACACAGTTATCTGCCCTAATATTGTCAAGAACCCAGTGGTAGCTGGGCACAGTGGCACATATCTGTAATCCCAGTACTTGGGAGGCTGAGACAGGAGTATCACAGGTTTGAGACCAGCCTCAGCAACTCAGTAAGACCCTGTCTCAAAATAAAATATAAAAAGGGCTGGAGGTGTAGCTCAGAGATAGAACACCTCTGGGTTCAATTCCCAGTATCACAGGGAAAAAAAAAAAGAATCCAGTGGTAAATTTGAAGTATGGAACTATAACTAGTGGTACTTGATTGGGAATTAAGGTTTTCTCAACTTGCAAACTTCAGAACTAAAAAAAAAAAATTCAGGTTTGATTCCTTTGCAATGTAGGATCACTGGATCCCAGCGGGGCATTCTTGGCAATCGTTTTTCTTCATCTTTTGCTGGCTCCCCGTGGAATTAGCCCCAGTTTCTAGTCTGGTGTTCCTGTCAACAGAAGCCAGCCCTCCCTCCCTTTGCACTGCCCCTTTTCTTTCTTTCTTTTTTTTTTTTTTGCGGTACCAGGGATTGAACGCAGGGGCGTTCTACCTCCGCGCTACACCCCCGGCCCTATTTTTTATACTTTATTTTGAAACCAGGTCTCACGAAGTTGCGGAGGGCCTCACTAAGGAGAGAGAGAGAGAGAGAGAGAGAGAGAGCGAGCTGAGGCTGGCCGCGAACCCGGATCCTCCGGTCTCCGCCTCCCAAAGTATTGGGATTATAAGCGTGCGCCACCACTCCCGGCAGCACTGCCCCTTTTCTACTTAACCAAAGGTAGGGAGTCTAACTGGCCTGATTTGTTCTTAAAATTGCACTTTATCTCCTTTCCCTTTCTTTCTCTCCTGTCTCTGAGCAGATAAACCAAGTTCCATGTCTGGTTTTGCTCAACGCTGTATCTCCATGCCTTGAACAGGCCTGATGGGCACACACTTATATTTGCCGAATGAATGTTGACCATAATGTCAGGGGAAAATACATAGCTATCAAAAAATATTGGGCTTAGCATGTGCAAGGCTCTGGATTCAGTCCCCAGTGCCACCAAAAAAAAAAATCTTGTTTTTGCAAAATATTTAGAAGTAGAGATACCATACTATATCCATAATATGAACATAACTTTGTAAAAGCATGCATATGCATGATCAGACCAAAACAAAAGACAAAAAACACATCACTGTCTTAGCAGTAATTATCTCTAGTGATAGGATCTGGCTGCTTTTGTTTTTCCCTTTTAGACTTTTTTATACTTTCCGAATTTTCAGAGTATTATTTTTATTATTTAGATATAAGTAACTGTTAGTATCCTATCGAAACCCTTCCTTCCTTTGACTATGCTTCTGTACCTGCCACTGAGAGTTGACACTAGCAATGAAACAAATTTCTATTAGTACCCACTGGTTAGGGAGCATAGATTTTCAGGCGTATTTTTGATTTACACATTAAATTTACACATAGGAAATCTGGGAAGACGGGCATGGTGGCCCACGCTTGTAATCCCAGTACTTGGGAGGCTAAGACAGGAGGATCTCAGGTTTGCGGTCAGCTTCAGCTACTTAGTGAGGCCCTCGGCAACTTAGTGAGACCCTGTTTCAAAATAAAGAACAAAAAATGGGCCTGGGGGTACAACTCAGAGGTAGGATGCCCCCTGGGTTCAATCCCCAGTACTGCAAAAAAAAATCTGGGGCATGACTATTTGCCACAAATAGCTGAGTGACTATGCTTAAGGACATATAAGGGATCCAGTTCTATTCCTATTAACTCAGTCAATTTGGTGAGTTAATATTGTAATATAATATTTTGCAAGGAATAAGCCATATCAAGAAGTGATAGAAAGTCAGAGCTATAAGGACAATTTTATTTTTTCAGTACTGGGGATTGAATTTAGGGCCTTGGGCATGCTAGGCCACTGAGCTACATCTCCAGCCCTTTCAAAATTTTTGAGACAGGGTCTCACTAAATTGCCCAGCCTGGCCTCCAGTTTATGATCCTCCTACCTCAGCCTCTCAGGTAGCTGGGATTACAAGCGTGTGGCCCCATGCCTAACAAGAAAAATTTAAAAAGGACTCAGACGCCGGGCGTGGTGGCGCACGCTTGTAATCCCAGTACTTTGGGAGGCGGAGACCGGAGGATCTGGGTTCGAGGCAAGCCTCAGCTCTCTCTGTCTCTTTCTCTCTCTACTTAGTGAGGCGCTCCACAACTTTGTGAGACCCTGTTTCAAAATAAAGTATAAAAAATAGGGCCGGGGGTTTAGCGCGGAGGTAGAACGCCCCTGCGTTCAATCCCCGGTACCGCAAAATAAATAAATAAATAAATAAATAAATAAATAGGACTCAGTAGGAATCTTTCTTGGGAAGATTTTTGAATGTGTGCCATATATGTGTGTGTATACATACAAACACATCTAGATTGCTGCCTTTTATGAGAATAAAATGAAAAGTATATGCTACAGTTGTGAGTAGATAAATCACCTGGACTAATATCATTGTGGGGCAGGTTTTTACTTGTCCAGGAATCCCCTTTCATTCAGGAGCCCTCTCGTGGAAAAATCTTTCGGGCTACCTTCTGAGGTCCCCTAACCATTAACACTTTATGGAACCAAATCACTGGCTTATTAGAGGTAGGTGTGAACATGTTGGTTGTATTCCCTTGTAGTTTTCTTTCCTCATTCACCTACAGATGACTACATACATTCCTGTTTCCTCCAGTCTGCTAATGGTAACTTTTTGTTTGTTTGTATTTTGCGGTACCGGGGATTGAACCCAGGGGCGTTCTACCTCCGCGCTACACCCCCGGCCCTATTTTTTTATACTTTATTTTGAAACCGGTCTCACGAAGTTGCGGAGGGCCTCACTAAGTAGAGAGAGAGAGAGAGAGAGAGAGAGAGAGGGAGAGATTGCTGAGGCTGGCCGCGAACCCGGATCCTCCGGTCTCTGCCTCCCAAAGTACTGGGATTACAAGCGTGCGCCACCACGCCCGGCCCCTAATAACTTTGAATGTCTATGTTAGAGCATTCCCATCTGCTGCAGGGTAAGGCACTCAATTAATCACTGTGTGCAGGGACAGAGGCTCAGGTCCTCTATCACTTGAAGTACAAAATGAAATAAAAAGGCATTTTTAGAAAATCTTGGGAATAATTTAGTTGCTTTAAAATAATATATGTGTAGTATGTATCTTCCATCTTGAGACTTTTAAAAATACTCGGTATCCCCCAATGAGGACAGCTATTCCACAAAAGGTCAACTATAGAAGGCTGCCTCATTTGTATCATTTATATGATGCTTTGGGTGCAGGTTATAGAAACCAGCTCTAGCTAGTGCAAGAGAAGACTCCATCCATCATGTGGACATGGGTCTTTCTTGGCAGCCTGGACAGCAGGGCTTTTGGAAGGATGAAAACAGGGATGCAGAGCACCTGTGGCTTCTCTCCTGTTCTTGTCTCTGCTCCTCTTTCTGCAGCTAGGCATGCTCTATTTCTCAGCTCTATTTTGGGATATGGCTGCCCTACAGCTGCTGGGTGTACACAGGACAGTTCCACTCTGTGAGCAGCCAACTTGCCTTTCCAGTACCAAGTTCAGAAATCTCTGAGGAGAATCAGATTGGCCCAGCTGGGGCCAGCTGTCTATTCTCTTGTTTGATTCGACTGCCGTACAGGCGGGATCAGGTACTCATGGCCTCTGGCGGCCCACGCTGTGGATTGGGGACAGGTCTCAAAGAAGCTGGAATCTTAAGTGAGCAAGGGAGATGCTCCAAATAAATAGCCTTGTAAGTATATTTGAATAGATCAATGGCTGAAGGCATCAAAGCAGCAGTTCCTAAATGCTGGTCAAGAGGACAACTCTGAACTTTAAGGGAGTTTACAGAAAGTTTTGAGTTTAAGGCTTACTTCTAGGGGAATACCCACAATTTTCATCAATATTAGCGAGGTCTAAAAACTTCCCCATTAGGTACTAGGGAATGAGAATGACCAAATTACGTTATGTGCATATACAAATATGTAACAAGGAACCCCACTATTATGTATAATTATAATGAATCAATAAAAATTAAAAAACCCTCCCCAACAACCTTTAGCCCCACATTTAAACATACACAAAAAACTTATTTTTCAAATACATACCACCCTATTAACATAAGCTAAACAATATAAACCATTTAGATATTAGGAGGTATGGCGTTAGAGAGGAATGTGATTTAACAAATGTGATTTTTAATGAAAAACTAACAAATTTTTAATCTAAGCTTTTATAATGAACAGCCTTGAGCCTAATCCCAAGTACATTACACTTCATAAGATTTGCTCATTTAAACAAGATTAAATTAGAAGAAAGTAAAACTGCCAAACTCAGAAAAAAACTTTTAAAAATATTTATTCTTACAGTGGGAAAAATATTTGTTCCATATAGGTTGGTTGTTTAATTAAAATTTAAAAAATCTGTTTCTTGATTTTGTTACATATAAAATTACATATGGAGGAAACATGAAAACAGATGCTAGGATTTCAATATAAGATATAGTAAAAACTAATGTTTTATGTAATTTTTTGGACTACCTTAAACCTTATTTGTTACATTTCTTCAATGATTCTAAATTTCATAAAGAATGTCAGTTTTTATATTTAAGTTATATGCATTTGAATTTTTCTTTTTTTATTATACAAGAAGTATATGCTTACTACAAACAATTCTCGCAGTCTGTAAGACACACAGGTGTAATATTTTGCCCCATATCATGCATTCCTCATCAAAGGAGCTACTTTAGCTGGGTGTGGTGGCGCATGCCTGTAATCCCAGTACTTGGGAGGCTGAGACAAGAGGATCGTAGGTTCGAGGACAGCCTCAGCAAGCAGTGAGACTCTCATCAACCTAGTGAAACCCTGTTTCAAAATAAAAATAAAAAAAATAGGGCTGGAGGTGTAGCTTGGAGGTAGAATGCCCCTGAGTTCAATCCCCAGCACCACAAAAAAAGGAGCTACTTTAACATTGTAGTATGTGTTTTCTTCTAAAAATTTATATGCATTTTGAGCAAAGATCTATGATATGATCTGTGAGAAATTTTAAAAAATTCACTCATTTTATTTTCAAGCTTTAGCATAATTTTCAATTGCTCAAAACTCCAAAACACATTGATGTCACTTGATTTTATCTGCATCTCATTCACTTTTCTGTAAGTAGATATAATTTGTCAAAAATGTAGTCAATTCCCCAACTTTTATGTCGTTCTTCAAAAACATCAACCTCCTCAAGGCAAAGAATATTGCATTTTGTACCTGAAACGGGAAATGGTAACAAGTTAAGACATTGTGTAGAATAACATCAGGACGCTTCTAGAAATACTTCACATGATTTTAAAAGCTGTGTACTGAAGGTCTTTCTCTTCTTTTTAATGAAAACAAGGAAATGTTAAGGGCAAATTTTCTGAACTCTGAATTATTATTATCACTCATAACTCCCAAGAGCCAAAATGAATATACCACCTCTGTAGAAAAGTTCAAATGTCTTTAATGTACAGCAGACAGCTAAAATGGCATACAATGGAGACTGGTCCCTTTTCTAGGATGAAACAATTTTCCATAAAATGGTCTCTACCTTCTAAATTTCATATCCTTTCATTATGGGTCCTCATAGTTCACTAACAGCTAAAAACAGTTAACTGTTGACCCTATTTAAAAAGCTAGAGCATAACTTACCAAACAACCTTCCAATTTCAGCATCCGGAACATAAAATGGTGGGCCTAGGAGAAAGAGAAATGGAGTGGAGAATGGTTTCTACAAATCTAATTCTAAAAGTAATAAATATGCAGGGCCTGCCTCTCAACTTATTTCCAATGACCTAGGTGTACTTAATTCTGTATACAACTTAATCCTCCATATAGGTGAGGATGTGGCATGTTCTTCTGATTCTTCTTTTTTTTTTTTTTTTTGCATCTCTCACACAAAGAAGTAGACTGGCGTACTGAGCGGAAGGCAGTACGTGCTGCATGCCCGTCCGCAGCTTAGATGAAATGGCTGGCTGAGCCAGCCATGGGTCTTAGGAACGCTGAAATCAGAGTGGAGTCCATTAATAAATTCCTTTGGGGTTCCTTCATCTTCTGGGGCATTGATTTTCTATCGCCTGCACTCACCCATGTTCCATGAGCTCCTCCCACTCTGCTGTGGAACTTGGACTTTACAAGGAACTTTCCCTTCTGCCCCTTTGCAAGCAGTATTCTGAGTCTCCACCCCCAGACGGCCTGCTGTGTTTTCTTCCCACCGTCCCTTTCTTAGGCCTCCTGTTCATGAATGGAATTTAAATCAGATTAGCAGAGCTAACTTCTGAAGCCATTCACTTCAATTTTCATCTGACTGTCTCAGATTTAATTAGGGACACTAGGTCTCATCTTTTAATGAGTTTTTTAGTCCTAATTTACTGAAACCAAAAAGACCAACCATATGCAAGTACTTATAAAACAAGGCACTTCCAAAAAAGGTCAACTAAAAAATCAAAAAGAGGATTCTTACAAATTAAAAGTTTATGCATTTAGCCAGGCGTGGTAGTGCATGCCTGTAATCTCAGTACTTGGGAGGCTGAGACAGGAGGATCGCAAGTTTGCAGCCAGCCTCAGCAACTTAGTGAAGCCCTCTGCAACTTAGTGAGACCCTGTTTCAAAACAAAAAATAAGATAGGGCGAGGGATATAGCTCAGAGCTAGAATGCCCCTGGGTTCAATCCCCAGTAAAACACACACACACACACACACACACACACACACACACACACACACAGAGTCTATGCATTTGGTTTTTACTTCTCCCTGAAAATAAAAGTCCAGTCATGAAAAGTGTTAAGTTTCAATGTCCAAATGCAACAAAATGAGTCCAGAAGAAAACATCCTTTTTACAGACTCAAAACAGAGTTATAACAGAATTAATAGATAAATTATAAAATTTCAGAAATTATAAAGGAACAGTTTAGAGACTTCCCTGCAAACTCCGACCTCCCCATGTCACTTCTCAGCCGGCCTGTCATACAGTGAGGATGTCATCCAGTGGTTTGTCTGTGTATGCACAGTCATCTGCCTTACGCATCACCCCCACGACAGATGACATGACAGGGCTATGCAATACCCACAGCAGGGCAATCAAATTTCTCCTGCCTCCTAATCCAATCCAGGGCCCATGAGATTTCTCTTACATTAGGATCATCCATTTCTCCCTCTTCCATAACTTGAGTTATGAATGGTGAACAAAATGGGAAAGGAATGTAATAAAAACATATACAGTGTGGGGGAAAAATGTTTATAGTTCTCATTAGCCCCAAATAAAATGATCTTCATGTGTGTAAGTAATACGCTTCCTAGGAGACAAGTTAGGGGAAAAAAATCTTATCCATGTCATAAATTAAGTCAGAAAACGAAATATAAAACCAGCGTTACCTGCATGCTTTGTTGGATCATAAGAAAGAACAGACAGAAGGTAGTGAAACTCTTTTTGCAGCAGGGACAACATTACGTCTGCATAGCTAAAAGAACACAACAAGGTATATGTTAGGTTTGTCTACACAGGCAGAGGCTGGCGGGGACAAGAGGTAAGGAAGGAGGCAGCATTTACTTTCATCGACACTACTAGGTTGGACTCTCCTAACAATCACACGAAGCAAGTTCTTATTTTAAAAGCAAGAAATGGGGTCAGCACATTATGCCCCCTGCCTCCCTGCCTAAGCTGGGAAAGGTAAAGAGGGGAACCATGTTGCAGCCTGCTCCCAGACCCACAGGGATGGAGAGATTCGTAGAAGCTCCTTCTAGCCTGACGGGGACTCTGGGTCTGGTGACCTGGGGCATGTACTTCCTGAAGGGCAGCCATACTGCTGCGTGCTCAAGGGCAGTGGCTCCCAGACCAGGCTGCGCATCAAAATCACCCAGCCCTTTGCTGAAACAAAAGACGCTTGAGGTCCGTCCCGCAGACTCACTCAGCAGCTTTTCTGAGGGGCCTGGGCTGCTGCAGTTTAACTGGTGTCCTGCGGGACCTCTCTAGGGGCCTGTGTTAGAGATATAAAACAGAAAAGACAGGACTACCATGCAGGTAAAAACTCAAGGTGAGCCGGGCAGGGTGGCGCACGCTTGTAATCCCAGTACTTTGGGAGGCGGAGACCGGAGGATCCGGGTTCGCAGC
>PVJS01022258.1:0-30697 GCA_004027185.1 Glis glis
TTTTGAAACTGGGTCTCCCAAAGTTGCAGAGGGCCTCACTAAGTAGAGAGAGAGAGAGACAGGGAGAGAGAGAGGGAGAGAGACAGGGAGGGAGAGAGAGAGAGAGAGAGAGAGAGAACGCTCGCGCGCGCGCAGCTGAGACTGGCCACAAACCCGGATCCTCCGGTCTCCGCCTCCCAAAGTACTGGGATTACAAGCGTGCGCCACCACGCCCGGCTTGTATATGAAATTTTATATGAGCTGATCTTAAGTCTTCTCACTAGAAAAAAAAGGGGGGATTAGGTAAACTGGCTTGATTGTGATCATTTTGCACATTTCACAATGTGTATCAAAACATCAGATTTTACCCCTTTTATATATGCCATTTTATTTGTCAATTATATTGCATCAAACTTGGGAATAAATTGCTTAAAATCCAGGGAGAAGACAGACATTAAATAATCAGGCTATTGGATTTTCAATGACAGTCTGATATTTTACGTAACAAATGTGTATTGAGTGCCTACTATAGCTCAGACATTGTTCTGGGCATTGGAGATACCCCAGTAAACAAGCTTTTCTTGTACAGTTCTTGAGTGTGGTAGAAATAAAAATAGTAACACAAAGCTTTAAAAATCACATAAAGTGATCAAACTGGACATTTGTAATAATAAAAATAATAAAAGTGAGTAGCTACCATGGAAGACATGGCCAGGAAATACTTCTTTAATTAGATGACATTTGAAATGAGACCTGAAAATTATAAGGGTACCAGCCAAGAAAAGATCTGAAGTCAGAATGTTCCAAGGTGAGGAAAGAGCAAATATAAAGCCCAAGGTGGGAACAAGCTCCGCATGTTTTAGAACTAAGAATCAGGCCAGGAGAGTTGATACTCTGAGAGGTAGAGAAGAGTGGTAAGGAAAGGAAAACAGAAGGTCTAGCTCCTGCAAGAACTCAAAGGTCATGGAAAGGAGTAGAAATTGTATTCTAACTGTAAGGAAAGCCACTGGAAGATTTTAAGCAGAGGATGACCTAGCAGAGTTTGTGTTAGAAGAGCTCACTCTGGCAGAAATGTTGACAGTAATTTATAGAAGAGCAAGGAGAAGTATACCAATGAGATCCACTTGCACAACCACAGACAGGAAATTATGGTGCTTGGTGTAAACTGGTGTAAATGGGGAAAAAATGGAGCATGGTGGAGAGAATTGGGATATCCTGTGGCAATAGCTCTGCTAGGAGAGAGAGAATAGATAGATAATAGACCGACAGGTATTTTGTGTATCTTTGTTTTATTTTTATAGATGAGAACATTGAAACCCAAAGAAATTTAGTGAAGGGCACCAATTTCATGGTTATTCTATGGAAAACTATGCCACTCCAGTAATAACAGTGTTAAGGGAAAGTGCCTAACCTACAATCAAATCCTCCTCTTCCTCCAACATTTCCCTCCACAAATTCTCTTCTGTCATATGAAAACTCCTTTCCATCTTTCACTTCGGAAACCCCTGCAAAAAGTGATGACTAGCAGTAATAGAAATTCTTTGACAATTTGGAACTAGAATAATCTCTTCATCTTTGGATGATATATATTACGAATGCAAACATATCTCAAAAATTTTAATTTTGCTTATGGAGCTTTAAAATTTATTCTAAAATGTATATTTACTGTTATGGTAGGAGAAAAATGTATGTCATAAAAATAGATAATAGTTCCTTGTAGAGTTTCAGAATATTCTTTTGACCAGTACATTTCAAATTTCTTCTTCCTGGTATTAGTGATGACACAAGCTCATTTGATTGTTTTAATGTGACTTCTATCATCAAAAAAAATGGCTAGAGGTCATTTCACTAGGCAACATTTATTTTTAAATGAAAGATAAGGAGATTAAGGAAAAGAACATTACTAGCACTGATATTTTTTAAATTGAATTCTGGGCACAATTCCAAGAAACCTCAGATTCTTCCAGAGTTTGAAGTTTAATACGTATTCCTCATTGTCACCATGGGCTTACCATTAAGCCCCACAGCCATCAACTTTTCTAAGCCTAGAAACAAAAATTAAGGAATCCAAAGCTAGAGAAAGCATTATAGAATCTTGAGGTATGCTTTTTTTATAGAAATATGAAAGTTTAAGTTAGGGAAAGATAGAGGACAAAGCAGCCCCCCAAACGGGGTTTGAGGTGTGCTTTTTAAACATAAAAAATTGAGTTTCAAACATTATAAAAATTAATCAGTATCCTTGTTAAGAAATAAATATCTTTCCCTCATTTACCATATTTTCTCACCTGGTAGTCCTTTGGTTGATTTGTGCTGGATACTTAACAATTAGTCAAGTTTTCCATAGGTGAAATATTTACAGCCATAGTTCATTACAGGAAAGCAAAAGAAGGCCACTGAAAAATGACTGCAGGGGCCTTTTCCAAGACTCCCTGGGCCTCCCTCTGCAAGGAACAGCTCTGCATGCATCCATGATCCATCAATATTTTCATATATTCAGATCATGTCCTATTTGCATTAACATAAGCATGCAAACTTTCACTGTACCTAGTTTCTGCTTCTTTAAACTTGCAATAAGAAAGAATATTATTATATGAAACATGCACATTATTCAGTTGTTTAACCATGCTCTTAATCAGTGTATAATATGTGTCACAAATAAGCAGCTGCTAAATGAATTATACATAAAGATAATGTTTTCTAGATTACTCTTGCCCGTATATATTGCATAATTTAGGTTCTAACAAATTCCAGTCCTTAATCTCTTCTTTTTATAGAAACTGAATCATTACCTTGTTCTTTTTAGTGTTACAAAAGTTTGTTTCCCACATATGTTATAAAAGTAAAATCTCTTTAAGAGAAGGTAACATTTTTAAGTGTTTATAGCACATATATTTCTATTTTGTCTATGGTTTTTCATTAAGGTGAAAATACATTTGCTTTTGACAATAATTGCTGCTAAGAGAAAATCATAAATTCTGTAGAACCAAGATGTATTCTTACATATGGTAACAGCTAACATATGAGTAAAGTAGAAAGTTATTATTCCCCCATCTCCACCCCACCATCCATAGGTTTCAAAAGACATTTCAGCAGCCCAGTGTGTATATGGAGCCATTAAGTAATAGAAGAAAACACTGTAGACACAATATAGTAGAGACAACAGTGGGTTATAAACTTGGAGCTCTGATTTTAATCTCAGTTTGGCCATAATACAATGAACAACATAAATCATTAATTTAAAATCTTTGTGCTTCAGTTGCCACATCTTGAACAGAATTAATAAAACTATCCACTCTCTTCTTTACAGAAATGTTATAAGAATGAACATGATAATAGATAAGCTAAAGTGTGGATTGTGGCCACTATTGAGACTAACAGCATAAGAATTGCCTGAGACACTTATGCAGATTCCCAATTTCAGCTGCAGAAATTCATTTTTATTCAGTAGGTCTGAGAGGAGAATAGCACAGTATGATCTGCAAACCTGAGTTTTTTTATAAACACTCAGGTGATTGTGAAACAGGTTATCTAAGAACCCCATCTTGATTAACTGTGCTAATGCAATCTAGACACATATCCAATTATTTCCTCCTCCAGCCTTATACATCATTAAATAAGACAGAAGTTACAAGCAGATAAAAGATTTGTCAATACAGTCAGAAAAAATGATAGGAGAGGGAGGGAAGTGGACAATAGGAAGTTAAGAGTTTGTCAGGTTACACAGATATGAGAACATGCGCCACAACGAAAGTTAGTAAATTCTCTGACATTTTTAGCATATGTTATTTATTCCATCTAGTCCACATATTTTGTTTTAGGTTTCTAGTAGAAGAAAGTTTTGAGTGTAAAATAGTGCTTCATAATAAAAAGTGGAATTTTTAGCCTTGATATTATTTTTTCAATTGTTGGATTTAATGTTCTCTACTTTGCTGTCTTCCTTTTGCATATCTATCTGTGATGAGCCAGGCATGGTGATACATACCTTGTCTTGGGAGACTGAGACATGAGGATTATAGGTTTGAGACAGTGGCTAGGGGTATAGCTCAGTGGTAGAATGCCTCTGAGTACAATCTCTAGTACCACCAAAAAACAACAAAAAATCTGCATATTGACTGATATAAAAATCTATTCCAAATCTATGCCCTGGAATTTATTGAACACCTGTATAATTTTGTGAAAATACTTTAAACTATGATAAAACTGTCACCTGTAGTCAAACATAAGCAACTTTTTCAGATAGCAGTCATTCAAGTTGCCCCAGGTACTGAATTTTATCTGAGTCTTAAAACAATGAAAAAAATTTCAAATTATACCATTGAATGTTTGATATCTCTAAAACCGATGGGGTTCCAAGGTACTAGAAATGATTAGGCTTTGCTTGAATTCCAAAGTGCCTTATGGAAATAAGAAGAAACTGCTAGAATTGCAGTTTCTAGAGTTCTGACCTAGACTATCCCTTCTGGTTCTAAAGTGAAATTCATTCTCCACATTCAACATTAGAAGCTATAGTGTTCTTAAGATCGCTTTATACCAACTATGCATGCTGAGAAAAAAAGACATAAAGCAGGATAATACCTTCCTGAAATCATCATCAAATGATGCCATCAAACAGCCATGATGTGTTAATGTTGCTCTGCCCCCTTGTGGTGCATAAATGTGACATGAAACATTCCTAAAGGTTTATGAAAATTAAAGAAGAGGGATTTTGTTTTTCATAGTTAAAAATTATCTGAGCTGGGTGCAGTGGCGCATTCCTGTAATCCCAGCTACTGCGGAGGCTGAGGCAGGAGGATCAAAATTCAAGACCAGTCTGGGTAACTTAGGGAGATCCTATCTCAAAATAAAAAGGTCTGGGGATGTAGCTCAGTGGTAAAGTGTTCCTGGGTTCAATTCCCTGTACCACACAAAACAAATCAAAAAGAAAATGATTTGAGGTGGAAGACATATATTTAATGATCCCTGATAAATGAGGATTTTATTTATGTGTATGTTTTTAAAGATTAATAGCCCCAAAGTTTTCCCAAAAGAGGTAAGGAAGGAACAGAGGAAACAATTTCCTAATATTTTACTGAGACATTTCCCAGATATAAATTTGTGTTTCCATAGCAGGCTTTAAATTGATTTAGTCTCTGTTTTTAACCTATAAAATTTAAGGTATAATTGGGAACATAGCCCATGTGAAAAGAGCAGGTGTAAAGTCAGAAAAAGAAATTGTTAAAGTCAGTGAAAGATGTGTGTGTTTAGAACAAATCCAGTGGGGGGGGGAGTAATGAGAAACTTATATGGAAAGGAAAATAAAACATGCAGACTTTCAGTGACATTTTTAAATTTCAGTGCTAAGTTCTCTGTCCTAGAAACAAAACTCATAGTTATGAGAACACAAGAGACCTTCAAAACTTTCCATGTGGCAAGAGGGCAACCCTGATTTTAGAAGAAGAGATGCGAGACTTTGTAGACTTGAGCTTAGTAGCTTAAATCACATGTCCTGCAGTTTATAATAGAATAGATACATGTTAATTTATATATTGGATATGAGGATAGTAATGAATTTTGAATAAAATAATTCTGAATTACCTTTTGTATTACTACAGATTATATTTTAAGTTATATAATCACATAATTTAGACCACATTTGTTCAAGTAAGACCTTCCCATCCTACCACGACCATTATAATTTCTTTTAGTGTTGCAAATGGCCCAGAAAAAATGGAAGGCATTTTAAGCATCTAGTAAGATCATATGAGAAACTGCCAATGGCCCTTTTTCTTATTTCAAAACAGAGGAATATAAGGAAGTTTCAAGAATAGAGAAGTAAATTTTATGTGATATTTTAAGTGGTTTCTGGCTGGGGATTCCTTTTAAAAAGTCCTGCTCTTAAAACTTGTAATATATTGACAGGAAAAGATTATAATAATCATATATAATACCATTCATTATACTTCTTTTAGTATTTTGCACTGTTCTCTTGATTTTAAAAATATCATATGTATTCTCTTTTCTAGCTTTCAGTTAATCTATGTTACTCTAGGTCACATTTCTGTCAATAAAATATCTAGTAAAAAGTTTTTAATTCACCATGTCCCCCTACTCCCTAAATTGTCGCCATTCTGCCATTCACACGGACAGGAGATTCAGTGCAGGTGAATCTGGACTTTGTAATGTGGAAGGCGCCGGGACCAGATTGTAAAGTCCTGTGTCCCTCACTGTATGTAGTTTGATTTAGCTTGCCTAGAGAAATGCAAGAGGGAAGAGAAATGAAACAGGCCATAATTTAAAAGAGATAGACAAACAAGAATGAGGAAAACACAAATGGTGTGGCACATTCTGACAGAAATATGCCCCGTTAAAACAGTACTCCATAAGGTGTATAGAACCTGATTCACCCGCCTTGGTCCCAGAATCGTGTGTGTGTGTGTGTGTGTGTGTGTGTGTGTGTGTGTGTGTGTTACTGGGAATTGAACCCAGAGGCATTCTACCTCTGAGCTACACCCCCAGCCCTATTTTTTTTATCTTGAAACAGGGTCTTACTAGGTTGATGAGAGTCTCAGTACTTGCTGAGATCCTCCTGTCTCAGCTTCCCAAATACTGGGATTACAAGTGTGCACCACCACACCCGGCTTGGTTCCAGAATCTTAACATTCCTCGTCAGTGAGAGTCCACCAGTACAGGTATGGAGAGATGACAACGGCTGAAGAGCAGTCCTCAGTTCTGGGATCGTTGGAACAAAAGGGTTTCTCAAAATATCCTGAGCCTGTGTTATGAAAATAGAGCAAAATTTATTTTATTATGTGTTAAATTAACCATAGGTCTACTCAACATACAAAAACAGAGATCCTAATAGTAAATCCCCATTTCTTCTAAGTAAAAATTGGTAAGAAGTATCTAAGACAATCGTTCTATGCTAATCTAATTGAATTCTTCCAGTTTTCAATGGCTCTTTTCTATATCTTGCATTTCTATCAATACATTTGCACAAAGAACGTTTTAGGTGCCATCATTTTTACTATATTACTAAGGTAAATTTCTGCCTGTAATATAGTGGAAAATATTAGTTCCCTGCTTTCTTTGTAAATTCAGAAATAACATTTCTGTGTGGTGGTATAGGACTGCCAGTCTCCTTCATAGTATACTCTGCATTTTTTCATATAAATTTTTTAACATTATCAAAAGAATTTCAAAGCAAAAAATATACAGCTAATACTGGGCTCAATAACCAAATTTTATAGCTATCTAAACTAAAATATCTATTAGAAATTATTTTAACCTTAAGGATTAAAATCTGGGAGAATTGTAAAATTCTGCCTTGAAAGCAGATCAGTCTGTTTTCTTTGGTGGCAGTTGTACATTAGTGTTAGTTGGTTATTAATCTGGGTCCTTGAAAGGAAAATTCTAATACTCGAAAAAATCCTAAAATTAAAGTTACTCTGAGGTTTGCTTCATTTCAGAGTTGCTCCTAAGCATTACTTCCTAATTACAACTTTCTGAATTTCTCTTTTGATCTTCCACAAATGTGCCCAGTTTAAGGGTAACACATTTAGATTTTGTCTCTTGAATGTCCTTGGAGTCTTTGAGTACCCAGTATATTATCTGCATATACAGAATCAGCATTATCCTGAGACTGCTCCTCAGCAAATTTGTAAAAGGACGGTACTCTCTTGGTGGAAAACTATCTCTCTTTCCCTTCTATATGCTGATATGTCAAAAGTATCATTTATGTATGACCTAGTCCTGGAGACCATCTGTAACTCAAATAAGAGAAAGAGAGTTCGTATTAGTATCTGAAAATCTAAGAACTGAGGGATTAAAGGGAAAAGGGAGATAAGGAAGGAGAAACAAATATCAAATCGCTCTTGTTTGGTGCCTAAACAATCAGCCTGTCCCTATATGCACATATCTTCTGATTTCTACTTTAAAAATTATACTTTTATGCGCTGGGTGTGGTGGCGCATGCTTGTAATCCCAGTACTTTGGGAGGCTGAGACTGGAGGATCCGGGGTCGCAGCCAGCCTCAGTGCTCTCTCTCTCTCTCTCTCTTTCTCTCTCTCTCCCTGTCTCTCTCTCTCTCTCTCTCTCTCTCTCTCTCTCTCTCTCTCTCTTTACTTAGTGAGGCCCTCCGCAACTTCGTGAGACCCGGTTTCAAAAAAATAAAGTATAAAAAATAGGGCCGGGGGTGTAGCACGGAGGTAGAACGCCCCTGGGTTCAATCCCCGGTACCACAAAAAAAAAAATAAATAAAAAATAAATAAATAAATAAAAAATTGTACTTTTATTGGTGTATTGTAATGATACATCATAGCAATTCAAAGCAATTCAAACGTGTTTCCCTCCACATTCCATCCCACTCCCCCCTCCCTGTACATGTAAGTGAGATTGGTACTCAGGTCTTTATATATGGACATAATATTTTGTGAACTGTTTCCTTCATCATTTCTCCTCTCCACCTTCCAATCCCTTCCACTGTTCTACTGGTCTCTCTCCTCATTTATACAAGGTCCCTTTTGTTTCCTATTTTTTTTCTACCTTCCATATTTGAGAGAAAATACATGACCCTTACTTACCTGCAAATTATGACAAAAAAGACAATAAAGGTGAAATACATGTTTTAAACCATTAAGCAAAATATGCAGGAATTAAGCAATAAAAATAACAATGCACCTTGAGAAATGGATTCTTCTTTGTTGAGAGCATCTCTGGAGGAGGTCAGGTCATGAGCTCTAACTGCAGCAAGGAGCCCTCGCCTGCAGCATTCAAACCTAAGGCTTCCCAACAAGTTGCCTTCTGTGACAGTGTTTCCCAGCTCATCTCCCCAGCTTAGTTCATCTCTGACAACCCAAAATGAACAGTCTTCCACCTCCAGCTAATTTCCCAGATAAAACAATTTTATGAAGCCAGCCATGGTGGTACACCTCTATAATCCCATACTTGGGAGGCTGAGACAGGAAGATTTCAGAGTTGAGGCCAGTCTCAGTAGTTTAGCAAGACCCTATTTCAAAATTGAAAATTAAAAAAAAGGGTTGGGGGTATAGTACAGAGGTAGAATTTCACTGGGTTTAGTCTCCAGTACAAAAAAAAGGAAAGATAATTTTATGGTATGCGTGTGCTATTTCTTAAATCACAAAATAAAATAAGATGGAATGCATTTTTAGGGAATGTCTATAGATGCCTATTCCTTAGGGCATACCCTTAGCATCTACTGTTAAAAACTGGAATATTCACTTTAATTAACATCCACCAATAAAAAACAAATAAAGTGTGTTGTATTCATATAACAGGGAATGTGGCGGACCTTGATAATACACTGCCCGCAGTTCTTCACTTCTGTTTAAGTGTTTTATATACACAGGCTCCCATTATGCATTTGCTCCAACAGTCAGCACCCAGGACCTTGTCAGGATGTTGCCCTCAAAGCTGGCAGCCCCCACCTTTTGAAAGATTGACACGGTAACAACTCCATGTTTTCATTAGAATATAAAACATATATCTACATATTAAGAATGTTTAAAAGATCCAGCTTCTTCACATTTGTCCTTGTAGAAGTCACATCTACCCAAATCCAGAGTCAAAAGAGAAGTCCTTGAAACAACATTCCAGAGCACCTACTCTTCCACTTCTCCCACTCGCCCCACTTTGCCTGTTCCTGATGCAGCCCGGCAACACACACCCTCCTGCATGGTCTTCCCTCACTCATCCTCCCAGCCTGGATCACACAGCCCACCATTCGAAGAAGGCACATTAATGCCTTGAATCATTTTTCCCCTTTATCTCCAACCTCCTCAGAATTCAGCCCTGGATACTATAGGTTTCTACTATTTCCTGTTTGTAGACTATTTCCTGGGTGTTCCTATTTATCTGACAAAACACTATCAAATCTTTTACAAACTTGTGCAGTAAAATTACTGTTTGTAAATGCTTTGAGGAAAGAGATTGTGTCTTTCTTTTTGTTCCCATCCCTGTATTAGTGTGCTAGGGCTGCCATAGCAAAGTGCCACATCTGGGTGACTAAATGCACACAATTTATTCTCACAGTTCTTCGGCTACAAATCGGTAATCAAGGACTCTGCGGGCTTGTGTCCTTCTGAGGGTCGTGAAGGATAATCGGATCCTTCTCTCTCCTAGCTTCTGGTGGCTTGCTGGCAATCTTTATGTTCCTTGGCTTGAAAAAATCATCACCCCTATCTCTCCCTTCATCTTCACATGGCATTTTCCTGTGTATGTGTTCAAATTTCCTTTTTATAAGGGTACCAGCTATATTGGAGTAGGGACTCTCCCTACTCCAATATAACTTCATTTTGACTAGTTATGTCTACAGCAATCCTATTTCCAACAGGGTCCTATTCTGAGGAACTTGGGGTTAGGGCATCAAGATAGAAATTTAGGGGAGATGAATTATAATCCCAAACAATCCCCTATGTCTAAGACCAGAAGTAATGAAAGATTATCTTTCCTTAATCTAAAAACATCCCTTTAGAGAAGAGGCTTTATTTATGTGTTTATATCCATATATCTTCCTTGAACTCCACCTACATGAGTTGAGGACATTGTCATTTCTCTTTCAACCTGAGCCATTTATTTCAGTTAGTGTCCTGTTGTCATACACAATATTCCAAGTAGTTTTTAAGTATTCTCTCACCTGCCTCATTCTATTAAACTAGAGAGCATTATTTTCCACACATTGTAGCCTTGGGATGCTACCATAATTGTTTCCCTAATGGGTTCTTCTGACTTACAAATGCCAGGTTTATTTTGGCTTGCATATGAAGTTTGATTACATGCATTCATAATTGAGTTTCCCTTTTGATATATTAATCAGAACCATCATATCTCAAGATGATAATTAGCTGGAAAGTTGTAGCAAACATATACAAAGTTATTTATAGATACTTTTCACTTTCTTTTTGCATGTTAGCATTGTCTAATAAATCATATAACTGTAAAAGTGACAAAATACCCAGACTAAATTTCTCACTTTTATTGAAAGTCTGACATTCTTAAACCTTCACAATGTCTGTAGTTTAATTAATCTGCTGCTCCATAATTTCACTCTTCATATTTTGAAATGACCTCACAGATATTTTACCATTCAACATGGAAAGGTGTTGGGTTTCATGTTCTGAATTTATTCTGTATAATATTACCTCCAAAATGATGTTGCTATAAATATATAGAGACATTTCTAGTTTCCCATTTACAGTTTCATTTATATTGTAGAAGAACAAATTAACATACAACACATTTGGACATATTAATACCTAAGCACCTGAATATAAACAAATATGAAAAGTATTAACAGATATAACTCCTTTTCTAGGCAAATTTGCTGAAAGCATCTGGTTACCTCAAAATATTTAAGCAGGGAACATTGGATAATTTACAACTAGAGTTTTCTGATTAACCTTTAAGTATTTTTTTGGCAGTACTAGGGACTGAACCCAGGGGCATTCTATCTCCGAGCTCCACCCCCAGCCCTATTTTTTATTCTTAATTTGAAACAGGGTCTCACTAAGTTGTGGAGGGCCTCACTAAGTAGCTGAGGCTGGCAGCAAACCCGGGTCCTCCTGTCTCAGCCTCCCAAATACTGGGATTACAAGCGTGCACCACCACGCCTGGCTAAGTATTTTTTAAACCAGCAATTACTTGGGGTGATGGAGGGGAGAGTTGAGTCAATCAAAATAAAAGAAAAACTATATTCTAGTGTCTGAAAAGTCAAAATTCTATCCCCATTTATGTTTGCTGTTTTTATGGAGAAAAAAAGAGACCAAGTAACCCAGAAGAAGTGCCATCTTGGGAAGCTACTTTTATGCAAGTCTCCATTAGTCCTTTCATATCTTCTTGGGACCCGCCACGCAGGACAAAGAGAGAGAGCCTTACAGAGAGAGCACTAGATAAACTATATTACAGAGAGAGCACTAGATAAACTATATATTGCTTCATCTATTTCTCTTACAAGAGAAATATCACCAAGAAAAGGGTCACCAAATTATCTCCCAATTGAAGATTCATTTTTCTGCATTTGTGTTGGTAACCTACATGTGTCAGGTAGGTCAGAACAACCATAAAAATTCTTTTTGGTAGATAGATGGAGCCACCAAAACTCTTGAGGTGGCTGGCAGCTAGCAAATAGCTTCTAAGCCTTGCTTCAGGGTAAAATAAGAGCAAGTCAAACCAATTTTGCCTTTTACATTAATATTTATTTTAAAATAATAAAAAACAAACAAATATTAACAAACTGGTACCAAACATTCATCCAATGTGTTCTGTCAATCAGTGAAATCCCAAATCTCCATTCTTATGGGAGATCTCCAAATATCCTGCCTCAGAAAAAAAAAAAAAGCCATTGAAGGAAACCTCAGCAACATCCCAAGGCCAAGATTCTATAGCTTTATTGTACAGGCAATCAGAAATCCTCATATTCCACCCCTTGAACCATTAGATGTTATTCAAAGATTAGAATCTATAGTTACAGGCCGCTATGCATTTATATACCCGGATTGTGCAAGAAGAGGAAATATCTCTAAAATAGTTTAGCCAATCCATTCCAATCTCGAATGATACTAATCCTATCACTGGGGGTCCATTCTAATACCTGCTATGCTTGTTTACAATCTGCTAACTTAACCAATGAAATTCTTTTCCTGACATTCAGTATGCTAATTATTAAAGCTTCTGGTATTGATCCAGGGTAAATAGGTGAATCACTTACTTCAGCCTCTTCTGAGGGCCAGGCTTCCTTTTATAATACTAGTGAGCCATCCCTGAGGTGTAAGATCTCAGCTGCGGAACTTATCATACCTGAAGTGTAATTTACATTAAATGTAGACCCTGAAGTAACTTTCAGTGAATGAAAGACATCATAGCAGTATAGTAAATCTCTATAATATTAAGATCTTCTATGGTGCCCAACATTCTATTATCTTTTTTCCATGTTTATGCTATCCTTTATGGTAATAAGCATTCTCTTTTAGCTTCATTTATTTTTAAATGTGTAGATCAGTGTATCGTTGATTACTTATCTTGTGTTTCCCAGGAAATAAGCTTTTCCTGCCACTGTCCAGAGTGATATTTTCTCCAAGAGTAGACTCTAGATCACCTTCCTAGAAAAAAACTAGGATAAACTTTTAAGAATACACATTCCTGAGGAGCACCTCTGAGGTTCATATAAATATCTGCATTTTTTTTTTTTGCGGTACCGGGGATTGAACCCAGGGACGTTCTACCTCCATGCTACACCCCCGGCCCTATTTTTTTTATACTTTATTTTGAAACTAGGTCTCATGAAGTTGCGGAGGGCCTCACTAAGTAGAGAGAGAGAGAAAGAGAGAGACCGGGAGAGAGAGAGAAAGAGAGAGAGCTGAGGCTGGCTGCGAACCCAGATCCTCCAGTCTCCGCCTTCCAAAGTACTGGGATTGCAAGTGTGCGCCACCACGCCCTGCAAATATCTGCAATTTTAACAAACACCTCCCACCCATGATTCTTATGAACACTAAAGTTTGAAAACATATTCTGTTTTACATGTTCCAGTTAAGTGGTAAGATTCCTATTAAACATAAACTTTGTGCAGGTTGATTTTGTTTGGTATTTTCACTTGAAGCATCTATTTTTCAGCCAACTGTGGAACTTTCATAAATATTCAATAACTGTAAAGCAAACTCTCAATTATTCAGGTGTGAATTAATAGCTGATGGATTATCCAGGACCTCAGGTTCTTCTACTTCTCCTTAATTCATACGGCTATTTCTCTGAAGAACAAATCACTCATCTTTTGTAGCTTATTAGCAAGTTTGATGAAGGACCTAGTTTCTAAGTATATTTAAATGTGATTAGGGGATTTTCTGTGTAATAAATATCATGCCTGAAAGGATTATCCTTTCTATTGAAAAATACGAAAGAGTTAGCCAGTATATACACCCATCAAACAAGGAAAGACGGCCGGGTATGGTGGTGCATGCTTGTAATCCCAGTACTTTGGGAGGCGGAGACCAAAGGATCGGGGTTCGCGGCCAGCCTCAGCTCTCTCTCTCTCTCTCTCTCTCTCTCTCCTTAGTGAGGCCCTCTGCAACCTCGTGAGACCCGGTTTCAAAATAAAGCATAAAAAATAGGGCCGGGGGCGTAGCGCGGAGGTAGAACGCCTCTGCGTTCAATCCCCAGTACTGCAAAAAAAAAAAAAAAACAAGGAAAGAAAAAGTAACCTTACCCATTTTCTTGGAAACAAGGTATCTCACAATTAGTTTTACAACTTATAGTGCATATTGCTAAACATCTACATAGAACAGAATAAATACAAGTGGAATATTGGGTAATTAAACCTGTGGTAAATAATTGCTTTCAATATGGGTTTGAAAATACTATTGACTGGTATCTTCAACCAAAGTTGGGAAGAAGTTAGATAAAAGGACAAAAGGAACCCTTTCAACTCAGATACATCCACAAAAATAAAGATGTAGAAAATAGGATATTTAGCCATCTCTAGCACCCAGATAATAAGGACTTACCTACTTTACCACTTTCTTCATCTCTTATGCCATCTTTCTATAGAGTTTTCTGAGACCTCCTGGGAAATTATTGCCAAACCCAGACTGAACTTTTGGTTATATCAATATCAAGTTATATTATTCAAAGCAGACTCATGCAAATGTCCAGTCATTTAATATCTAGGGCATAGATGACCCACCTTCAAGTAATTCATGAACAAAGCATGAGGGTTTATAAAGTTTTCACAAAATAACTCTAATTTGAATGATGTCTAATATCTTAATGGATTTTCCTCATGTGGCATAACATTCTACTCTAGTCTCTTCTCTATCCACAGAGATTCTCTGTGAATCAACATAACCATCACAAACGCTATTTCTTTCTTTCAAATAAATGTTATAATGGCTTCTCCAATTTTCTTTTAATTAGACTGCTACAATTCATCTACTCAGGATCCCTAGGCCTTTCACTAAAGAGAATTTCACTCATCAGATCTGGGATCTGTGGGAAAGCAAAGGCCTCTATAGAAACTCACATTTACATTATCATAGTGGATTTTCTAGAAGATATATATTAGTTTCTTTCAGGATACTTAATAGTCCCCATGTGATGTCAGCTTGGTTACTTACCATAAGTTTTTGGTATATCTCCCAGAGTCTATTTCTCATTTGTGAAAATATTGCTGGTACTCTTCATCTTACTAGTGTGGTTCATTCTAAATTTGGCCTGTCTGTATCATGAATTGCTTCCCATGAGCCGAAAATTGGCCAAGACCAGGTGACGTGGGGTTTGACAACAAATCCACAAATAGCCACTCATTCTATTCAATGATCTCTTCTCTTCTCCTTCTCCTCTTCCCCTTCCTCCTTTCCCTCTCCATTTCTCTGTTTATACCTCTCCCACCCTCCTCCTCTCATTCACATTCTCCTTCTTCCTCTCTCATTCTATCATCTCATAAAAACTGGGGCAAGTTTGTGGGAGTTGAAGTAGAATAATGACAGATAAGAAGACATATAGACTGCTATAATATATTCATAAGAAAGTAGCAGTTGAGGTAAATTCTTGTCTAATCTCTATACTTTCTAATCAGTGTTAGTTTGGTCTTTTGTCTGATTGTAAAGGAGCAGATGAGAGCTATGTTTTGGAAAGGATGGGTTTAATGAGCACATTCAATTGGATTATGTAAATGCATAGTCCTTGATAAAAGTCAAATATAATATGCTTAATTCACACATTGCCTTATTATTCTTTAATGTGATTTTGGTATTGTTTGCATGGAAGATAGTACTTTAAGAAACTTTTTGACTTTGTATAGACTCAAACCAAAATGATTTAATGATTTTTAAGTATTCTGTGTAAGCAAGAATTGCTGCAGGAGTCTTGGGGCAAAAAATGAAATTCCAACATAGATTTTCAATGTCAAAAAGAAAAAAAAAAGTGGAAATATAAGCTATAATTCTGACCATTTTCTGTCTAAAAGGTTTAACTTCCTTCCCTATGCAGACTGTAGAGCTGTTTAGATTCTCATTTCAGTCTGATTCCTTTGACTGCCCCACGGTGGCTGCTGAGAACTTGATTTAAGATGCTCTCTGCACTGCTGGATTATGCTGTCCATCACTGTTCCTAAAAGGATGAGCACTTTGTGCTTTCCAGATGAAAAATGGAAAAATTTCAAGGAATCTAGTTAAATCCCAATTAAATTTAGATCCAAAATTGTATTGTTCTTCTCCTGGCCAGAGGGACTAAATTATATAATAAGTCTTTTTCAATTCCAATTTTAAGATCTGGTTCTTACCTATTAAATCACCCAAAGTGCTTTTCCAGGTCTATCAAATAATACTCCAACTTCCAACTCTACAGAATACTACTTTCTGCTGCATATTTTTTGCTTTCCTATGATAATCCCATGCTTATCTCACCTTTTTCTCTCTGAATAAGGTTTTGCTATGACTAGGGCTTTTTCCAAACTATTCTTATTTCTAAAAATTAGATGATTTTGTTGGCTTGTAAAGCCATGGGTATATTTACAGTAATTCTTTTTACTTGTTATGGGTGGGAGGGGGAGAGGAGTTAGGGAAACTAGGTGGAAAAGAAAAATGGCACTATTAATAAACATAGCAGTGAAGGTCATGTAGAGTCCACACTGCCAAGTGCAAGGTAAGAAGTGAAAGTGCATTGCTCTATTCTGCTCCCCTGTTCAAGAAGGACAAAAAGGAAGAGGAAAGAAAAATGAAATAAGAGATGAGGGAGAGGGAGAGATAAAACACCTTTGAAGATCTTGGAATGAGCTCCTTAAATCCTTTGGAGACAAATTTTATTGTTACCATTTTGCATAAATGACTACTTTCAGGGTCATGTGATAGCAGAAGCATATCTTCTCTAAACAAATGAAACTGTTTTTCCTTAAAAGTGGTTTTGCTGAAATGGGTTCTTCATATTGAAATCTCGGCTTTGGAACTAGGGGCCTAGCTCAGTGGTGGAGCACCTGCCTACAGTGTACAAGGGCCTGGATTGCATTCCCACCACTGTGGCGTGGGGGACTCTCTCAGCTTTGATAGATTAGTAGTCCAAAAAGAAACTGATTTCAGTAGTGAGAAAGAAATGGAAATTTTTCCATGTAAACCTTTCCCCATTCCTCATAATAGACGTGAGCAGATCTGAGTCTTTGTAAATCAAATTCCCATACATCTGAAAATTCATAAAGTCCCTCAGGAGGCTGCTATTAACAGAACCCTGTAGACAATTCTCTTTTAAATGAATAAACCTCTGTAAAGAATAATTATTCTCATCTAACTTCCCACCACCAGTTTCTGTTTCTTTTCTTTAATGTCAGAATTGAATGTATTTGGTTTGCAAAAATCCATTTCTGAGATGTTATTTCAATAAAACCCATGTGAAAAACCTTAGTGAAAGGAAACATGGAAAAAGGAAGATGAAGAAAGAGAAGGAAGAGAAAGAAGCAATTGCTGTTAGCCAGGAAGGGGAGTGTCATGAATATTCTAGCAAATTCCAGACATAGGACAGAGGATGAAAAGAGGTAAACGCATTGATTTGAATAAACAAATCCTCATCTGCTTTTCACTGATGGAAGACAATCAGAACTAGCAGTTCAGTTAGTGTGAAGCTCCCTTGTGATTATCCAGCCATGTGTTGGGATGTCTCCCCAGCACCTCAACCTGAAGTGGTAGAAGAGGGTCAAAGGGATCAGGTTAAGGCCATTAACCCCACTCTGAGTTATGTGTAAGGATAGATGTACTACAACTTGAGGACCTCAGACAGCTTTCTCAAGACAAGGTCCCCTGAATCAGGGTGAACTTTATTCCATGTCCTCTATAAACTGGGACTATTGACAAGACCATCTTTGTTGGAACCTATTTCCTTAGGACTTAATGCATTTCTAAGGGCATTGAAGATCAGAGCATTCATTTCCAGCAGGGCAAGTCAAACCTGTCTTAGCCGGCTTTAACCTGACATATATCTGAACGTTCTAGCAACACTACTTCTTGTTTCCTGCAATTGGTTTAAATTAGAACTTTGTCTACTATTAACAAGTCTGTATGATGATGCAATTTATGTAAGCAGTATGGTATAAAAGCTCTTCTGGCAAAGTCTTTTTAAAGGATTCCAAAGGAAAAAGATTCATTTTGTGATGTAAAGCTAGCCAGGTGTGGTAGTGCATGACTGTAATCCCAGTACTTGGGAGGCTGAGACAGGAGGATTGCAGGCTCGAAGCCAGCCTCAGCAATTTAGCCAGATCCTCAGCAACTCAGCAAGACCCTTTTTCAAAATAAAAAAAAGGATTGGGGGCATAGCTCAGAGGTGGAATGCCCCTGGGTTCAATCCCCAGTAACAGCGCGCACACACACACACACACACACACACACACACACACACACGCACACACACACACACGCACACACAGAGCTACACTTAAAACAATATGTGTGAGAACAGCAGAAATAGCTTAAAAGCTAAGCATAATGATATACTAAGAAAAATAAAAATCTACATGATGGGGTAGTGATTCTTTGCCCTAGAAATAATGTCTACGAGAATGGTAATAGAAGCATATTAACAATGCTCTGTTTCTTTCCTAAGCATGTAGAACTGCATTCTGACAAAGTACACATACTGTCTCAATTCTTCTACCCACCTACAGATTCTGAGCAGGCTGCATTCATCCATGCCTGCCGTTGCAGTGGACTTCTTTTCAACAGTTCAATTTATTCAGTGTTTAAGAACATGTGGGTTCTTCTTGCTACAAAATAAATTTCCTATTTAGGCAACAAAACAATTTACCTAGTCATTGTATTAATTAATTGGGATCATATTCTGCATTTTCAACCAAAAAGAGATAAAAAAAAATTTCTGGACAGGACTAGCTACTGCTGGTTTCTGCCAGTGTTATGGCCCTTGTGACTTCGAGGAATCTGGAAAATTCAATTACTGAGTTTGAATCAAGTCTTTGAAAAGTACAGTACAATGGTTTTTGCCTATTGCAACTGCTTTGGGAAATGGTTATTTGAGTCTAATACCTGACTGATTCAATTAAAAGGAGACAGAAAAACCATTTGCTGAAGCAGGCTCAGTGTTTGTTATGTGTTGCTATCATCTAAAGCAAACTTCTGAAACCACAACCTTGGAAGCCAGTGGTTCTCCATCTTTTCCCATCCCTGTCTATTTGAAGGCTGTAGCACAACCCATTTTTTATTTACTTCATCAGGAATTCTCAGCCAGGTGGTAGGGTGTCCACTGGAATTTAGAGTGAGGTGAGTAATTAGAAACTTTCAAGATTCAAATATATCAAGATTCACCGTCATCTGGGGATTCTTGTTCCCAATCACATGAAAATAGCATCCCTGGGATCTATTCTTTTCAGGAGACAAACTAAGAAATAACAATACTTTTTATCCTCATCAAAAACTTCAGAAAACAATTAGAGACCTATTTCAATCTGCATTTATAATTAAACAAAACACATTGGCCTTCTATGGAAGTTAAAAGAGCATCAAAAACCAAATAGAAAGGGATATCCCGAATAATCTCCATAACAAAATGCTTAATTTGGATTGTAGAAGACCAAAACCTAACTTCATCAGCATAACTGTGGGATTGCCTTTATGATACAGGGGGTAGTAACCTTATTGAAAGGTTTCTTCTTTATGAACTCTGAATATGTATTTATATACAGTGCCTTATAAGAGCAAAACTAATTTTTCCATCAGATCTTTTAATTGAATGTCAGGAATGCTTAAATAGATAAATTGAATCTCACATCAAAAATAGACTATTGTTACAATGGATGTCAGCCTGTAATCTTTTAACTTAAAAGGTAAAAGAATGAGTGCCTTCTTCAAATTCGGAAATGTATGCAGGAATAAAAAATTCGGAGGTGATTAAAAGTGACTTTTTTAGGTAGAGACAACAACAATCCTACTGCATTAGGTATAAGAAAAAGAAAAGGCATAAAAAAAATTCCAATACTTCCTAGGCAAAGAAAGAACTCATGAAGAGAAAAATTTGCTCAATTTTGAATATGTTAAATCGGATGTGCCATGTTGAGCAGAAATGTGTGTAGGTTTGTATATACTGTGAGTGTGTGTGTGTGTGTGTATACATATATACATATACATACATACATACATACATATGAGACTAGAATTCAGGGAAGAGGCCCACATTGGAGACAAAAATTTGAGAGTCTCTGGCACGTCGATGCCATTGAAAACCGTAAAATTGCCAAGAGAATAAAAATAATGTGCAACTTTGAGATGAGAGGTTGAGAAGCTGAGGGAGAGGATACTGAGAAGGGAAGAATAGAGAAGTAGAGACAGAAACAAGTGTGTCTGGGGATCCAAGTGAAGGAAATATCTCAAGAGAAAGGAGTTTTGAGGAAGATGGGGATTGAGAACTGATCATCTGATTTAGCAATAAGAAGGGAATTGGTGTCTTTGAAAACTCAACAAGTGCTATGTGCATGTATATCACTATCACTGTGAACTACATTATGGTATGAGATTATAATACACCAATAAAACTATTTAAAAATAAAAGAAAGTATAGATTCATGATAGAGGGAAAGGTTTAATTGGAATGAATTTAAGGGAAAATGAGGATATATACCTTGAAGCCAAGAAGTAAAGATAACTGTTTTAAGGGGTTTGTTATAAAAGGAAGCAGAGAAATTGGGTGCTGGCTAAAGAGAGAAATGAGGTTAGTAAAACTTTTTAAAAGTGCTTATATGCTCATGGGAAAAAAATAGAAAATAAAGTAAAGACTTCCTGAAATTGTTGTCTTTGAGTAGACTAGAGAGAATAGAATGCAGTGAACAAATGGAATATTGGCTTTAGATGGCCATATAGACTGTTCATCTCTGGTACTGGAAAGAAAACAGAGTACATTGATATGGATGTGGTCATGCCATTTTGTAGGAGGTCTCTGCAGATAGTTTCTATTTTCTCAATCATGTTGGAGGCGTAACCAGCTAAAACTAAGGATGAAAGAGGAGGTGTTAACAGTTGAAGAAGAAACGATAAGACAATGAATAATCATCTAGGAGAATGGGAAAATAAATGATCTGGGGTTTGGCTGTCCATTGTGGCAGTCCTTAGCCATACATATCCATTGAACACGGAAATGTGACTTGTGAAACTGAGGAAGTGAATTTTCAATTTCATTTAATTTTAATAGTGTGTGTGTGTATGTATGTGTGTGTGTGTGTGTGTGTGTGTGTGTGTGTGTTAGTATTACTGGGGATTGAACCCATGGGTGTTCTACCTCCAAGCTATGCCCCCAAACCCTTTTTCTCCAGGTTGCTGAGGCTGGCCTTGAACCTATGATCCTCCTGTCTCAGCCTCCCAAGTACTAGGATTACAGGCATACGCCACCTTGCCCAGCTAATTTTAATTTTGATTTAAAAATTAATACTCATTTTCATTTTTTTAAAAAAATTTAAATGTCTAGAAAAGTTTGAATATGTTAATTCTATGGTTTTAATTATAAATTTTATCAAATGCATACCAGATATCATAAAATGAAAAAAGTTAAATATCTCATTAATATATTATTATATGTTGAAGTGATAATAAATATAATAAACACATTGTATTGGATTAAACATTGATATTAGTTTAGCTTTTTCTACCTTCTTTTTTTTGTGGTACCAGGTATTGAACCCAGGAGCGTTCTACCTGCGAGCTACACCCCCGGCCCTAATTTTTATCCTTTATTTTGAAACCGGGTCTCACGAAGTTACGGAGGGCCTCACTAAGTAGCTGAGGCTGGCCATGAACCCAGACCCCGCCTCCCAAGTACAAGCGCGCGCCACCACGCCCGGCTGCTTTTTCTACTTTCAATGTGCTTTCTAGAAGATTTTAAGTTACACGCAGGGATCACATGATATTTCTGTTGGGAAGTGAACTGAGGGAAAGGCAGTGTGGCTGCCAGGCAGTGTTAAAGGCCCAGTTGAGAGGAGTGGTCACAAATTTAAAGTGAAACTCATCAGGTTGTATGCTTTCTCTTTAACCATGTTCAATGGCATGTGTGGGTTAGGTGTGGAGGAGGCATACAGCTGGATTTAACTAGGGTTGGGAAGTGTGTACAACTTTGGGAAATGTGTACAACAAAGCAAAAGAAGATCCAAAGAGCTGAAAGGGCTTTCAAGGGAATTATTTAAATGATTTACCATGAATTTTAAGGTAAGTAGCAAAATGAGGACATTAAAATGTTAAGAGAAATGAAAAATGAATGGGTCAATGGATTCCTGGACTTGGTGAAGTTGGAGGATTATTAGAGACAAACTACTAGAGGAGTGAGGGAGAAAAGTGAGATGTCGTTGACAGGGAGTGGGCTACTTGAAATTGTGATTGGGAAATGGTGCGCTTTGGGTAATGAGAGTCTAGAATATGACCATGAAAGTGAATGGCTGATGTAAGGTGGAAAAGAAGCCAAGTTAGGACTGGAATTAAACAGTAAATGTAATTACATGGATAATTAAAATCAAGAAGGAGTCATATTGGAGAAAGGGACTATATTTCAGAAGCAAAAGTCTATGAAAATGAGGGGGGATGACTTGGGGTATTGATAGTTTATGATGAAAAACTATAAGGGGATCGTGTAGAAAGTCTGATTACTTGACGGACAAAATGGGAAGTTTTAAGGTTAGATGAAAAACATCCCTTTCTCAGTCCAGTGTAAATGGCATAGAAGACTAAAATTCAGCTATAATACGATAATTTTGTGGAAGAACACATGTTCTCATGGAAGATTAGAGGGTTTTATTAATAAGTTGGATGAAACATCAGACAAGAGACTGATACTGGGCCATGAGGTCCAGAGGGCACAACAGAAGGCTTTCAGAACTAGAGATAAGAATGAAGAAAATGAGGATTGACTCAGGAGACGGGGTTTCCTGTAATGAATTAAATTCTAAGGATAAATGTCCAATAAAATGGTCACTGGCCAGGTGCCTGTAACCCCAGATACTCAGGCGCCTGAGGCAGGAGGGTGGCAAGTTCATAGCCAGTATGGACAACTTAGTGAGACCCTGTTTCAAAATAAAAAATAAAGAGGTCTGGGAGTGTAGCTCAAGAGAAGAGTAGCCCTGGATTCAATCCCTAGAACCAAAAAAAAAAAAAGTCCTGCTATCTTTAAGGCAAATTATGAAAGCAAAGAAATCTAGAAAGATGATCTAGTTGTTTCTTTTCTTAAATATTAAACTGAAATCTTAGCCTTTAAATTAGATGTCTTCATACGATTTTGTTTTTGTTCACCTTTCCCAAAGACTCTAATAGTTGTGCTTAATATATTTTGATGTTGGCTATTTTATATGCAAAACTATATAACTATTATTTTCATTATTTTTATATGAATAATACAAACCCTGATTTCACTTTTGTTTTGATTGTCCTGAAATATCTTATACATTCTTCTATATTTAACCTTAGTGGGTCATTTTTTATTACTTGAATGTCTCACAAATAACATAATTAGGTGAGGGTGTGTCTATGTGTGTGCATGAGAATTAATCTGAGAATCTCTATTTTTTAATAAGGAGTTTAGACCATTTCCATTTATTGTGGTAACTGATATGTGTAGTGTTATCTCTGTCATATTGGTTTTTCAATTTACCTTTATTATGTTCCAGATTTCTCTTTTTTTTAATTTATTGGTGCATTGTAATCATATATCTTAATGAGTTTCAGGGTGGTAGAAATACACACGTACACATCGTTCAATTAGCTCTCCCCCAATTCCCACCCCCAAATACTCCCCCTTCTCTCTTTCTCATGCTCAGCATAGTAGTTGACTTTGATAAGTTTGTGTATGTACATCCTGTGCATTACGGTGTTTCCCTCTCCCCGCATCTCCCTCAGTTCAGTCACCTTCTTTACTCATCTGAGGTTTTCTCCATCTTTGTCTGGAGTCCCTCTTATGCCCTATTCTCCCTAGATTCCGCATATTAGGGAGAACATCTGACTTTTCATTTTTTGTGGCTGACTAATCTCACTAAGCAAAATGTTCTCTAATTCCATCCATTTCCCTGCAAATGACGTAATTTTGTTCTTCTTTATGGCTGTGTAAAATTCCATTATGTATATATAACATAGTTTTGTAATCCATTCATCTGTTGATGGACATCTTGGATGGTTCCATAGTTTGACAACTGTGAATTGTGCAGCTATAAACATAGATAAGCATGCATTAGTCTGGCAGTTTGGTTTCCATTCTTTTGGGTAGATACCTAGAAGTGGTAATGCTGGGCCATATGGTAGGTTTATTCCCAGTCTTCTGAGGATCCTCCACACTGTTTTCCAAAGTAGTTACACTAATTTGCAATCCTACCAACAGTGTATGAGAGTTCCTACTTCTCCACATCCTCCCCAGAATTTGTTATGGTTTGTGTTTTTAACGATTGCCATTCTAACAGGGGTTAGGTGAAATCTCAAGGTAATTTTGATTTGCATCTCTCTGATTGCTAACAATGTTGAACATTTTTCATACATTTATTGGCCATTTGTATTTCTTCTTTTGTGAAGTGTCTATTTA
Organism: Glis glis; assembly: GCA_004027185.1. Taxonomy (NCBI): domain Eukaryota; kingdom Metazoa; phylum Chordata; class Mammalia; order Rodentia; family Gliridae; genus Glis; species Glis glis. The sequence goes on from PVJS01022258.1 coordinate 24,496, forward strand.
GTTCAGTTGTCTCTTCCAGATTTTTCTATATAATCCAAAATAACTCTGTTTGCCTACCACTCATTAGTCATTTAAAAGTCATTCGTTGCAATTTTTCTGCCAGTGATTACCTATCAATTGCTTTTTTTATCAATTGCTTTTAAAACAAATTTTGTATTCCTACCAATCCTGAGAATGGAATTTGCCTAGCTTTTGCTTCTCCTTCCCCATCATTTCCTATTGAGCAAATAATCTGTAATCTATTCAATCTCTTTTCTCATTTCAGTAGAAATTTGGAATGTGGAGGACTTAGTCACACAGTCAGGTAGTTCGCCTGAACTGGAAGATAATCATGGAACTCTATGTGTAGCTGCATATAAAGTGTCTTAGTCCCCCAAAGTTCCTAAAGCAATAAATCACTGCTTCTAATAACCGAAGTTCATTCTGTGGTACTGGTGGGAATGATAAAAAAAAAAGTTCTAGGAAGCCTTTATCTTGTGCCTGATTAATGTACTGTAATATGTTACATGCTTAATGAAAGAATCATTAACAGATATAATTAGATGTTTAATTCAGTCCCTAGTCAATCATTTGTTTTTAAATACACATAAGAGTTTTTAACTTCATCCTTTCCAAAATAGAAATAGAAAGGAATCTGTGGCCTGTAGTTATACTATACCCTTCAATATGCCAAAGCTTCTTTCCCTGAGAATGGATTCTCTAGGACACTCCACAAAGGGTTCTGTGTTTAATTTAATTTGAGTTCGAAATTAAATTTTAATCCAGTATTTCTCTCTTGGTGATTCACCAAGACACATTAACTTTTTAAAGCTTCTCAGCAGAATCAATATTAAGACACCTGTTTAACCCTTTGTGACCCCAAATTTTTTGTTTGTCAATGGAGCATATTTTAGGAAATGTAACTGCATGGTGTTCTGCTATTAAATGGTTAGGGGAATTTCTCTTATTCTTGAATACAGGACTCCCAACATGTTTCTTGTCTTTGATGTCTTTTAGAGTTTTAATGAAAACCTTGGTCAATTTTGGCTTTCAGTTCCCCCTTCCTCTTTCCCTGTTAAGCTCTTCACATATAAACCAAATAGGAGTGAAGGATAAAGAAATTACACCCACGGGTATCTATATTCAGAATCTTCCCTCTTCTCTGATATGTAAGGACTTTGTAACTCAAACTCCTAATACTCATTCTCTTGTCCCTTCTGCACTCTGAGAGTTCCCATGTAGAATGAATTCTGGCAGGCCCAGCCCACAAGAGCATCACCAACCATGGCCAGTGTGCCCTAGGCTCTCTCTACAAGTATATACATGTCTGTGTCTCTGGTTAGATTCTCAGCTCCTTGAAGGAGGCATCTAATGTCATATTAATTTTTATTTCTCTATTCTTTGCAATATAGATACTCAAATATTGCTGAATAAGTGAGTCACACAAAAATGTGAAAATTAAAAAATAGTTGGGTGCCCCAACTTCTCAGTGATTTCAGTTTAAGGCATTTGACCTAAAAATACCAAAATAGAATTTCACTGTATTGTGATGGCTTGATATCCCCCATGCCAAGCCCAGATCATGGCACAAATATTGTTTTAATTAATTAATTAATAATGAGTCTTGGACTTGAAAATTCTCTCTGCCACCCAAATATTTGGCACACTGAGGTATTTTAAATAAAGGGATATGGTGATTTAAATTACTTTTTAAAATAAGTCTGTTCATAGAAGTCTTTGTACTTCTATGATTTTTGTTTTTATAATGAGAATCTATTAAACACTCTTCATAACTGCTCTATCACACACACACAGAAAATTACATGGAATTAGCATCAAGATTAACAAAAGACAGCCAGGCATGGTGGCGCATGCTTGTAATCCCAGTACTTTGGGAGGCGGAGACCAGAGGATCCGGGTTCACGGCCAGCCTCAGCACTCTCTCTCTCTCTCTCTCTCTCTATCTCTATCTCTCTCTCTTTCTCTACTTAGTGAGGCCCTCCACAACTTCGTGAGACCTGGTTTCAAAATAAACTATAAAAAATAGGGCCGGGGGTATGGCGCGGAGGTAGAATGCCCCTGGGTTCAGGGGTATGGCGCCGAGGTAGAATGCCCCTGGGTTCAATCCTGGGTACCGCAAAAAAAAAGATTAACAAAAGACAAAGATAAGTAGGTAAAGAAAGATATGATAAGACATTAAGTTCATAGGTCAATAGGAAACGAGCAAATCATCAGATAGAAAGGAATGGAAAAGGGAAGAATTCACAGAAGAGGAAATACACAAATTACAGTAAATATATGAAAGGCTGTTCAACCTACTACTAATCAGAAAAAATGCTAACTGAAACAAGATTATGTTTTCAACCATTGATCTAGCAGAAATTAGCAAGATTTATAATATTCAGAACTGGCAGGAATAAATGAAAATATGCAGTTGCATACACTGTGGGTGGGAGTGTGAATTGATAAACCTGTTTTGAAAAGCATTTGGCGGTATCCCAAATTTTCAATTTGGAACTTTTAGCCAATAAGGACTCTCCTCTACAGAAATACTTTCACAGGAGAACAAAGACTTATGTACAAGATATTGATAGGAGAAAACTGGGAAGCAAATTAAATATTCTCCAATGCAGGGATTTTAAATTAATTATTGAACATTTATACCATGGAATATTATGTAGCCATTAATAATAAGACAAACTTTGATGGATTGTCTTGGAAATATCACCAAAACCTATTGTTATGTGAGATTAAAAGCATATTGGAATTAAAATTTTGAACATATTACTATTTATATAAATTGTGTACATTTCTAGAATAAATAAATCTGTGATTTAGAAAGGCTCTTTAAGCTTTACTAAATCTTATATTATGCAAATATCTGGTGCATTGATCTATTTTTTACAAAATATTACATTAAGGATAAAGAAGTGCTACATTAAAAATGCAGCATTAATCAATATGTGGTGATGCACGCCTGTAATTCCAGTACTTGGAAGGCAGAGACAGAAGAATCACAGGTTCAAAGCTAGCACAAGATAACTTAGTGACCCCCTGTTTCAAAATAAAATATATAAAGGCCTGGGCATATAGATCAGATGTAGAATGCCCCTGGGTTCAATTCCTAGTACTACACACACAAAAATGTAGCATTGTATTTGTTGAAACAGAGTTGGTATGATATTCACCAAACTCAAAATTGCTACTGATTGTGAATGAGATAAACAGGGGTTAACATGTTTTAGTCTATATAGTTCTGTATAATCTCAATCAATTATAAGAAAAATACATTATATCTATAATTTCATTTATTCATTTATTTATGTGGGAAGGTACTAGGGATTGAACCCAGGGGTACCCTATCTCTGAGCTATACCCCCAGTCCTATTATTATTATTTATTTTTTTCTATTTTAAAAGAGGGTCTCACTATGTTGCTCAAACCTCAATCCTCCTGTCTCAGTCTCCCAAGTACTGGGATTACAGGTGCAATTTTAATTTTAAAAAACATATTTTCCTCTGTTAAACATAAGGCTTCTCACAGTCATTATATAAAAACTGCTCAGCTTAACATTTATGTGGCAAGCAGTTGAAAATTTCTAATATCAGAGATATGATGAGCACCACACACTTTTAGGAGCTAAAAGCAACCAAATGGTTCCTTAATAATGGGTAGCCCATCTGATTCAATAATTAAGATTAATTAAATCTCTTCCTTTCCCTCTAGCCTAGACCCCAGCGTTGATTGCCTGGTAGGCAGTGAGTAAGCCAACTCATACAAAAACTGTCTTCTCAGTGGAAGGCGAATGATGGAATGAAGACCATCACAACTGTCAACAATTCAAAGACAAGTGGAGGTGATGATAAAATGTCCCAACTCTGATCCCTCCACAGATTTTTTTTTCAGGACAACCTTGGAAGGTATAAATAAAATAACTTAAGGAAAGTAAATAATTTCTAGGGGTTAATAAAGATATTTAGAAGTGTAAGTATTGGCAGTCCACCTGAAGCATGTTTTAATTGACCCTTTTTTCTTATTGACATAAAGAACAGGTGGTACCTATCTATACTGCCACACAATTGTATCATGCTGAGCAAGTGGTGTCTCAATTTCCTCCATAGACCATGACTCCTCCCTGCTTGTTGTGAATGAAAATCCTTTTGCAGAAGTAATGATCCCCCTATTAAATGCTGGTTGAATCCTTTGTGCTCAGTAGAGGGTGCATTTAGTTCAACCAATACATTTTCCGGCAGCATGAACACCAACACAGAAGCCCACTGGTCTCAGTGCACATGTCACTTGGCTATTTTTCCAGTGAAGGACCCTGAAAAACTATCTAAGAGCTCATTTTCCTCTTGATCTGTCATCTGTATACTCTATGGACAGCTTGTCTGTCACTATTCAGTTGTTCAAAAACCAAGATGCCTTCTCCCATATTGGATGGAAGAATTGATAAACATGGAAATGACCAACCAGGGTACAGCTAAAATATAAAAAAGTCAGCAACTAGCTGTAACAGTGCTACATTTTAATAAAAGGCCCCATCAACAAAAAGGTTCCCTTCTATTTTTACTTCATTCTTGTATGACTTATAGAAAAATTTATAGTGCTTTGCCATATGGAGTTTTCATTACGTCTGTCTACATTTTTCCATCAGAAACCTTTAGAAAGAAATCTTTTGAGTTGGGCTTGGTGGTGCACCCCTGTAATCCCAGCACTTGAGAGGCTGAAATAGGTTTGAGGACAGTGTCAGCAATGTAGCAGACTCTCAGCAACCTATCAAGACCCTATTTCAAAACAAAAACTAAAATAGGGCTGGGGGTGTAGCTAAGAGGTAGAATGCCCTTGGGTTCAATCCCAGTACCACAGAACAAAACAACCTTCCCAAGAAAATTGTTTCTCCTTTAAGAAAGAAAAGTCTTGGAATAACTTTGAATTATAATTTTTAATTAAGCTAAATTTATCTAATTTCACATAACTCAGACTTTATTGGCACCAAATCCTTGTGGATATGTACAGTTTTAATTGCATTATGGTGCTATTTTAGTTTCTTGACCACTGTATAAAAAAGAGCCCTTTTCTGTACTTGTCTTATATCACTGTATACTCTGCTACATGCAGCAGCACTCCTTTAACAAAGATAGCTCCTGGTAATAACTGTTAATTGGGAAAAATTACAGAAAATAAACAGCATAATAACCCCCAATACATTAGTGCAGATGTAGTAACTATAAAAAGGATAATCAAATCGCCCTCTGAGGTATTCAGTTGCTTTTCATACTTGGAATAGAATTAAAGTAATGAAAAATGAAACTTTACAGTTTTACAGAGAGAAGAGTGGCTGGAAAAAATAAGCTTGTCATGGTTTAATTTTAAGTTTTCTAGCTTATTAAAATTTTTCTTTTTGAATTCTAAATTCTCTGAAGCATTGTTAGGACAGGATAGGGTGGCTTGAGGGTTGATTAATTTAGCTGCTCACCACCCCATAAAAGGCCTATGTTCTTATTCCCATACTTCTTTTTTGTATACTTTTATTAGTACTTTGTAATTACACATCATAGTGAAGTTCAAAGTGATACGCACATACATGCACACAGCACTTGTGTGTTTCCCTCTGCATCTCACCCTATTGCCCCCTCCTCCCTGTCCATACACATTAGTGAGATTGGTAGTGAAACCTTCATATATGGACACAGGGTTATTGAAACTCTCTTTCTTCGATACTTCTTTTCTCCCCCTCCACCTACTTCCCTCAATTTCTTTCCACTATTCTACTGGTCTTTCTCCTCATTTATCTAAAGCCCTTTGTATTTTCTAATTTCTCTCTAGCTTCCACAAATGACAGAAAACATATGGACCCTTGACTTTCTGAGAAAGGCTGATCTCACTTAGCTTAATATTCTTTAGTTCCATCCATTTTCCTTTAAAAGGCTTAATTTGTTCTTATTTATGAGTGAATAAAATTCCATTGTGAGTATATACCACATCTTTGCTATCCATTCATCTGTTTCAGGCACCTAGGTTGGTTGAATAATTTGGTTTTTGTGAACTGTGTTGCTACAAACATGGATATGCATGTATCACTATAGTATGCTGACTTTAATTATCTTAGAAAGATGCTGAGGCCGGGAGTGGAGGTACACGCTTGTAATCCCAGTACTTTGGGAGGCAGAGACCAGAGGATCTGGGTTCGCGGCCAGCCTCAGCTCTCTCTGTCTCTCTC
>PVJS01022259.1:0-30702 GCA_004027185.1 Glis glis
AGTAGAATTCCATTGTGTGTATTTCCCATAATTTTGTGATCCATTCATCTGTTGATGGACATCTAGGTTGGTTCCATAATTTGGCCACTGTGAATTGTGCTGCTATGAACATGGGTATGCATATATTACTGTTGTTTTCTAGTTTCAATCCCTTTGGTATGATACCCAGTAGTGGAATAGCCGGATCATATGGTGGATCTATTCCCAGTTTTCTGAGGAATCTCCACACTGATCTCCAGAGTGGTTGAACTAGTTTGCAATCCCACCAACAGTGTAGAAGAGTCCCAATTTCCCCACATCCTCGCCAACATTTGTTGTTGTTTGACTTCTTAATGCTTGCCATTACACTAAGAAAACAAACAACCCGATCAAGAAGTGGGCAACTGAAATGAATAGACACTTCACAAAAGAAGAGATACAAATGGCCAATAGATACATGAAAAAATGTTCAACATCATTAGCAATCAGGGAGATGCAAATCAAAACTACTCTAAGATTTCATCTGAAGTTCTTTCTTTTCCAAAACTAATTGCTTCAGGACTGGGTGGCCAGCTGAGTGTAACAACAGGTGTGATTTTCCAGAGTTTAGGTGGAAGGTGAAGCTCTTTCTCTTCCAAAACTAATCACCTCAGGAATTTCTCAGGGATTTCGGATGTGAAGCTAACCCATTGTGTTTTTAGATATGGATTTTGCTACTTCTTGGCATGTCCTAAGCAAGGCAAGCTTAGGACTTTAGATTTACTCCTTTCCTTCCCATCTTGTCTCCTTTCTACCTAAAATGTTACTACTTCTACTCTACCTTATCACCCTGATCCCTCCTCCTTCCCCCCTTTCCCCATACAAGATATTGAAATTGGCATTGGTATTCTCACATATGTACATAATGTCAATGGAAGTGTTTCAGGGAGGTGGTCTTGGGGAGGGGGGAGAGAAGGACACTCTATTTTTTTTAATTTTCTAGAGAAAAGATGAGATTACTTTTCAAATGTTGGAGGCATTGTGGAATATAAAGATTAATTAAATCGATGTTAGTGAAATAGACTCAATTAAACATAGTGGAAAGAGAAACCAGCAGAATAGAGAAGAAAAAAAAAAAAAGGTGATTGCCTATTTCTTCTTTGGGACACCAAAAATGAGAAGAACTCCCTCAAGGTTCAGATGAGGTTCAGGGTGCCCTGAGAACATGCAGGCAGAAATGTATAGTAGACAAATATATCTGGAATACAGGAGTGAAGTTGAGACTGGCAAATTAGAAGTTGCCTACTTAAAATATGTTTATAACAGCACAATAGCCAAATTATGGAACCAATTGAGGTATCTGTCAAAAAATGAATGGATAAAGAAAATGTGATGTATATACTCAATGGAGTTTATTCAGTCATAAAGAAAGAATTATGTCACTTGTAGGAAAATGGATGGAATTTGAGATCATTATGTTAAGTGAGATCACCCAGTTTCAAAAAAATCCAGGGTTGTATCTTTTCTCTCACACATGGAAGCTAAAAAGAAAATAGGAAAGAAAAGAGACTTCAGGTAAAAGAGGAAAGATACCATTAAATAGTGAACTGGATTGAGGGGAAAAGGGGAGGAGGAAAAGGAGGCTTGAAGAAGAAAACAGATTCAATAATGTTATGTTCATATACGAACCTATCACTATCAACCTCAGTAACATATGTGGGGAGAGAGGAGAAGAGGTGATGGGATCCATAGGGGAGCACACCAAATGCTGTGTGCACATATGTGTATCACTTTGAATCTCACTATGTTGTATAATTACAATGTACCAATAAAATTATTTTTAAAAAACCATGAAAGTAGATGGCAGAGCAGAGGACTTACATGGCAAGTAAATAGGAAGGGGCAAACATATCAACATATGAGGGGTAGCCCTGGGGGAAAATGAGCCTAGAAGAATCCTAAAAAGGTTAATCAAAACTATAACAAAAGCTATGAGAGAATGGGCTATTACTGTCAAAATGGGCTATTACTGCCTCGGATGAGAGAACGCAAATAAACTTGGCAAATAGGAAAGAACTTCCACAGAAGTCAGCAGAGCCCCTCAGCAGAGCAAGGGCAGAGACGGCTACCAAGGTTTGAGGAGCAGGCATGGAAGACATAAACTTCCTTTAAAAATAAAAATCATGCTGAAAAGAGCAATATGAGGTCAGTGAATGGAGCAGAAGGTTAGTGGAAGGGTTCTTCTTTAGCAACCTGAAAAGGAGCTAAAATTAACAGCAAAATTGATGATGGGAAAATACAAAAGATTGTGAGATAAAAATTGTCCTGTGAGTGATAGGAACTGAGATATTGGTATATTAGTTTTCTGCTGCTCCTGTATCACATTGGCAAAAACTTACAGCAACAACTTGCTATAATTCTGGAAGTCAGAAGCCTGAAATGGGATTTATGGGACTAAAATTAAGAAGTCAGCAGGACTGCTTTCCTTTCCAGAGGTTATAAGGGTGAATTAATTTGCATGTCTTTTGTAGCTTTTAGAGATCATCTGCATTCCTTGGCTTGTGACTCCATCTTCCATCTTCCAAGCCAGCAATATATTGCACCTTCAAATCTCTCTCTCTCTCTCTCTCTCTCTCTCTCTCTCTCTCTCTCACACACACACACACACACACACACACACACACCCCTCTGTTTCCATTGCCACATACCCTTCTCTTATCCTCCAGCTTCCATCTTTCATGGATTAACTTTGGTCCACCCAGGGAATCCAGAATAAATCCTCATCTTAAATCCTAATCAATCACATCTTCCATGTAAAATAAAACACTCCTAGAGATTAAGAGGTCGGCATCATCGGGAGATCATTATTCTGTTGTTAGAGGGTAACGATCTCTACTAGAAATAAATATTGCAGGGTGGTAGTCTCTCATCCTTGGTCCTTGCTTCCCAAGAGAAAGATTTCAAGAGGAAAACACAAATAGGGGAGAATAAGAATTTTATTTAGGGAAGTGGGGTCCAACTTAAAAGAAGAACGTGATCAAGGGGTACATTCCAGAGAAAGGGTCTGGATCGATCCGTTTCTAGAAGTGAAAAACGGCAGTGAGTTCTCCATCGGGTGGGATTTATGTACTCTGACACCTTCCCCCTCATATATATGCATTTGGGGGAGGAAAGTCTCTCTGTTTACTCCATAGCCTGCGCTCTCTCCACCTTGGTGCCTCATGAAACCCTGGGTTGGGGGGAGGTTGTGTAAAATGGCAGCTGCAGCTGAGCAGTGGCTCTCCTCATCTCTTCTCCGGAGGGCCGGCAGGATCCTCTGTCTCACGCCTCTCTCTTCCCTGCACTTCTCTAATCTAACTACCTAACACTGTCGACCACATTGGACGAGGATGGAATGATTCAACTGGAAAAGGACAATTAATTCCCATCTTTCCTTCTGCGGAGGGGAAGGAAGCCAGAATGCCATATGTAACCATCAAAGCAAAGTCAGGCGCTGAGCCCGTTTGATGGCCATATTTTCCTCTTGGCCCCAAGTGGGACGTGAAGTATGTCAGTGACCAAAGGAACAGAGCTGGGGAAGCTGCTGGAGTTGGCTGCAGAGAGCGGGACTGGAAATGGGTGAGGAGGCTGTGCGGAGGCATGGGGTGGGAGAGGGCGCCAGTGGAGTTGGAGAGCAGGAGGTCATTGTGAAGCTTTCTGGCGAAGCATGGGGAAGCGTGGGGATGTGCCCAGCAACACTGGCAGCCTGGAAACAGAATCAGAGTAACAAGCAGATGGATTCTTGAAGCGATGGGTGAACACAGGCTGGCTGTAGTTAAGGAATTTGGTATATATATCTGATCCTAGCATTACATTTGGTTCAGTCCACTCTTCCCTGACTTTTAAATTTTGTTAAAAATCAATTTAGTTAATGTACGAGACACATGAGACAGAGAGAAAGGGAGAAAGAGACGGTCCTCAAGTCTTGGGAATGCAAAACTCTTGACTATAGCATTGACAGATAAAAACCTTTATGCATTCAAGTTACAAAGTCATGTCCATAACCCAAGTAACTTTGGAGTTTGAAACTTTTAAAAGTAGAATTAGGATAATTAATAAATCCGTTCTCATTCTAACACATAATATTGGTTTAAAATTTTTTGAAATCTGCTTTGACAGGCTATTTAATTTTGCTGAAAGTTTATTTAACATTGTTTAAAGCTAATCATCAAATAGGTAAGGTTTTCCCACTGGTAGAGATTTAGAAATATAATTTACTACATAATTATTTGGTAATTACTTTGTCATCAGATATCTTTTATGAGGAACTTGAGTCTATCTCCAGTGTAATCTGTTCCACTTAGTTTCACTCTAGATTTCATTATTCTCATTTTATCAGTTATAATTCACTAAAATAGTGAGCCAATTTCATTAGCAGGTCAAAGCCTGTCAATCAACAGTCTAGAAGGTACAATCCTTGCACTACTGAACAAATTTAAATTTGTTCAAATTTCCCCAAATACAAGTATACTTATAAGCCCCTTATCAAATGTGAAACACTCCTGTGATGGTTTGGGTTTTTTTCCTTTTAAAATATTACATTACTATTGTTTATTTAAATATTCTATATTTGCTATGTTTCCTTTTTAGCTTTATTTGCACAGAAAACCAAATGGATCTAGTGAATTTTGAATATTTTTTTAAAATTTAGCCAATCAGATGCATATTAGAGTCATATAAGGAATTTATTTTTGCAAAAAATACAGATGGAAGAAAGTTAGTAAAACATCTTAAAGAAAAAGAATGCCCCGGATTAAAAAGCTAGAGGTTGGCAGTGGCAGGAGACTAGAGAGGTAAGGAAGGAGAATATCACCCTAGCCAGTGTGTGAAGTACTATATTCTAGAAGCAAGATGACAGTCATGAACATGCAGGATTAGTAGAGATAGAAAGGAAATCTGTGAAATGGGTATAATAGGAGCTGTCCTATCTCATGGGTTGTTCTAGAAACAAAGTAAAATTGCAGGGCAGGGAAATGGTTTGGAAAGTCAGATTTGTCTACATGTCCAAAGTCTTCACAAAATTTTCCCAAATACAAGTATACTTACAAGTCTACTTATTCATTATGTAAGAGCACATTTCTCTCTGAGGCTCTGTGCTTCAAGTTGAAGATTTCCTGAGAGTGGAGTTTAGAGCCATCACCATCTGCGTTAGCAGTGAGAGCTCACAGCCTGCTTCTACATCTTTGGTCATTAATGTAGGTTTTCATCAGTTACTCCCTTAAAAAGCAAAATTGGGGTGGGGGGATAATCTGTGTATCATCTTTTTCAAATGAAAGTTCTTTGAGAAAAATTCTTTCTTGCTTAAATATATACACATGTAACACCCAAGACTGTTCTAAGCCTTTGCCTTTTCTCAGCATACAATGAAATACCAGTACTTATATGTTTTAACAAATAAGAGAAATTATGTTTATCATTTTTCTGCTACTCTACCCAAATAAATTAGTAATAAAATAAAATTAGTGTGTGTGTGTGTGTGTGTGTGTGTGTGTGTGTGTGTGTTTACTGGGAATTGAACCCAGGGGCATTCTACCTCTGGGCTATACCACCAATCCTATTTTATTTTTTATTCTCGATAAATTGCTGAGAGCCTCACTAAATTGCTGAGGCTGGATTTGAACCTCTGATTCTCCTGTCTCAGTCTCGCAAGTACTAGGATTACAGGCATGCGTCACCAAGCCTGGATAAGTTAATAATAAAAGTGTTTAGTATTTATGTCTCACATACATTATTTTTACTGTTAAAGAATGAAGAAATGGAAATATGCCAAAATTAGATATATCTGAAGTTCAGTTTAGTTTTCCATTTCAGGTTTTCACTAAGTTTTCTTCACATAGAATTGCCCATTTTGTCCGTTACTATAAGTGCTTACATCTGAGGGTAAACTACTTAGTAACTATGACTTTAATAATTTAAGGATGGATGAAAGACCGTTTTAATAAGCATTAAAATTATTTGAATCTTCAATCAAAAAATCATTTTCAAACTGGCAAACATTGGTGTTCACAGGGTACAACACCAGATAATGGCTAGAGTAAGCGGGTTTCCGAGAATGTCAACAATAGGGCAATCATTGTCATTGGGGTAAACCACAAAAAGAAAACCTTATCACAATTCAATGTTTATTCCCAAAGAAACAATAATATGGATTGCATGCTTCAAAGTAAGCATCTGATAGTGCGGTCCATTCACTGGTGAGAACACTTAGACCCATCAAACTGAAATAAGCCAGTTTAAATGGACCCTTGAATTTAGCTTTTAATTCAGGAAAAAATCAATTACAATATTAATATACAAAATAACAAAGTTTTACTTACCTGTGGATGCATGAATCAACAAAGATTAAGAAATTATCATACTGAAACACTATGGTTCATTTACAGTAATTTGATTTGTTAGAAAAAAGAAACATAACTAGAAATATTCAGAAAGTAATTTTCATATCCAAAAAGACTTTCTTATTTTACTAAATAATATCCGTTGGTTTCCTCTGACTAATCTTTCCACTGGTGCATTTAAAACATAATGAACAGAACTTGACTAATACATACTTTCAGAAACATCTATTTCTAAAATGAGTTTATCTATATTTTATATCTTGAGTATAACTTATAATAAAATGTGCAAATGGAGGATATGCTTCACTGAAACAGTTTTTGCTCATGTACTCAAACTGACCTTTTTCAAGATTGTTATCCCTCCCAGATGCCTCTTATTTCAGTATATTTCAAAACCAATGCAATAAACAATATTAAGAATCCTGCTGGATTATTACATCTGTTTATATTTTAAATGATCTCATCACTTTAAAGTTTATGTAATCTGTGAAATATATACCTCACATTTAAAAATTGATAATTCAATAAATGTCATTTTTCTGATTTCCATTTTGCTAATTTTATTACCTATTTCAGCAATAGCATTAAAGTTAAATATTTAACACATCTACTTCTATGAAATACTTAAGACTAAAATAAAGAAACAATTTATACTTCCAGCTTCCTCCTAGACTGGATATATGTGAACCTAGGTTATTTTCAAAACTTAATCCCCGATTGGTTTCATTATAGATATCAAGAAAACAAAAGTTAAAGTTCTTATATTTCTACTTTTCTCATTCTCTCTCTTTAGATAAAACTCTCATTTTTCTCTCCTGAGGTAGTCTTAGAAATGATTTAGAGATGGGATAATAATAGAGTTTTCCTCCTATTCCCATAGGTAGTTATATTCTGACCCCAGAGAAATAGAATTTTCACAGTACTTCTTGAGTTTTTCCAAACTTCTTTTAAACTCTAAAGAGAATGACCAATGGTAAACTCCATGACTATGATACCCAACTATTTATTGAACTAAATAGACACTTCACAAAAGAAGAAATATGAATAGTCAATAAATATATGAAAAAATGTTCAACATCATTAGCAATCAGGGTCATGAAAATTAAAACTATACTCAGATTCCATCTAACCCCAATTAGAATGGCAATCATCAAGAAGTCAAACAACATATATGTATTTATATCAGCACAATTCACAATAGCCAAATTATGGAACCAACATAGGTGTCCATCAACAGATGAATGGATTACAAAATTATGAGATGTACTCACAATGGAATTCTACTCAGCAATCAAGAAGGACAAAATTATGTCATTTGCAGGAAAATGGAAGGACCTGGAGAACATTATGTTAAGTGAGATTAGTCAGTCACAGAAAGTGAAGGGTCATATGTTTTCTCTCATATGCAGAAGCTAGGTAGTAATTGGGATATAAGCAGGGACTTTACATAATGGAGGAGAAACTCCAATGGAGCCAGGGAGGTGGAGGTGATCTAGAGAAAGAAGGGAGGGAAGAAGGAGAATCAAGGAAGGAATCGCGCCCATTGACATTATATACATATGTGAGAATATCAATGTCAATTTCAATATCCTGTGTGGGGAAGGGAGTAGTGGGGAGGGAGCCGGGGGAAAACTCACTAAGTACTGTGTGCATGTCTGTCAATATCATGTATGTCAATATGATATTGACATGAACTATGAACTACATTATGAACTCACTATGAACTACATTATGATGTGAGACTGTAATGCACCAATAAAAGTATAAAAACAAACAAATAAGTAAATAAATAGCCTTTTACCACTTTTACAACACACGTCTATCTGTCTGAAGGTCCCGGAAGCCAGCGTTTTGAAATGTAATCCTCAAGAAAGATAGAATCTCTAGGTACCCCTGTAGGAAGTGTCTCTGTGGGAATGTGAGAGTCTAACTCCTATCAAGACGCCTTGATCTAAGGTGTAAAACTACCTCTTATCCTGAAGAGAAGAGAAAGTTTACTTGGGTCAGGCCATCTAGCAAATACAGGTGACCTACAACTTCCCTACCCCAGCTCCCTTCCCTCCTTTTTTTTTTTTTTTTTTGTTAGCTGAGACTGATCTGGCCTCCTTCCCAAGACTGACTTCTTTGTCAGTTTAATTTAGGTGGAATTTTTGTCTTGACACTGGTATACAGGAGAAACTGATCAAAAAGAAGGTCTTACTTTTCACTTAATATCTTTTTATACTTTTTGACATTTTTACAAGAAGATTTATGAATTACCTATTCAAAAATATTTAAATTAAATGAACCCTTAGGGCAATTATAACACATGGAAATACAGAATGTTTTCCTGAAGAGATTTATACAACCAGCTTCAGCTTTGAGATATGTTTGTTGTGTTTGTTTGCTTTGGTACTGGGCATTAAACTTGGAGGGGGGTCTATCTCTGAGCTACAGCCCCAGTCCTATTTTTTATTTTGAAAAAGGTCTCCCAAAATTGCTGAGGGCCTCACTAAGTTGCTGAGGTTGGTCTTGAATCTGTGATCCTCCTGTCTCAGCCTCCCAAGTACTGGGATTACAAATGTGTGCCACCATACCTGGTGTATATAAATATTTTAAAGAAAACTTCTAAAAAAATAATGTTAACTTTATAGAAACTGACACCAAAATGAAAAAATATATCCTTAATTCCTTCAAATACAATAGTGTTGTTAATAACAGAAAAAGTGTTTTAGCTTAGTTGAATGAAAATTATAATGAAATCTTAAATGAGAATTTACTATATTTTTCAGAAATACTTGATGGTTAATCATTCTGTATATCCAGCCTATTTGACTCACTCTAACATAATATATGTTTGAGTAAACATGTATTTCCCCCCCCCCCCGGGTGCTAGATATTGAACCAAGAGACATTCGTCCTCCAAGCTACACCCCAGCTCTTTTTATTTTTTATTTTGAATCAGAGTCTCACTAAGTTGCTGAGGGTCTCACTAAATTGCTGAGGCTGGATTTGAACCTATGATCCTCCTGTCTTATCCACCCAAGTACTGGGATTACAGGTGTACACCACCATGCCCAGCTGAGTAAACTTATATTTAACTATTGAAACCTTCAAGACACAAGCCAGCACTCAATTAAACCAATTGCTTTGTGGTGATTTACACTCAAAGCAAAATAAAAGAGGATGAAATAAAATAACCCTATGTAAAGTAAACCTTTTACACATATAATGTTAGCATAACCCATCTTTCAGTGACATATTCTTCTTTCAAAAAAAATTGGAAAGAATGCCATAAATTTTCATGGTCAGATGTGTTCGTTGTGATTTTTAAAACCAGGTCCTTTCTTTAAGGGGAAGTTAATGAGTAATTAATTTCTCAGTAATAAGAACATCTGCACAAATTAAATTTGCAGAAAGTAGAATCGATTTAGTATTTATCTTTGTATAAGGGCATGTTCACTTTGGCATTGTTTCCTGTATCTACACTATCATTATCTATTTGTTGTGGAACATCTCTTTCTCCTTCCGATTATAGTTAACTTAAAAAAATAAAAGGGTAGAGGGAGACAATTGAGAAAGAATTTTATTTTTTTGCAGTACCGGGGATTGAACCCAGGGGCGTTCTACCTCCAAGCTAAACCCCCGGCCCTATTTTTTATCCTTTATTTTGAAACTGGGTCTCACGAAGTTGCGGAGGGCTTCACTAAGTAGCCGAGGCTGGCCGCGAACCCGGATCCTCTGGTCTCAGCCTCCCAAGTGCTGGGATTACAAGTGTGCACAACCATGCCCAGCTTAAGAAAGAATTTTAAATGTAATGCAAGGTAAGGAAAGACAAAGATGTTCTTTGAATATAATATGATCCTTAATAGTCAATGTACATTGCTATCACATGTCACAGAAAATCCAACCTGCTGATTCAATCTGGCCCCACTGACCTCTCCTACTAGACCACCCACCATGTCCAAACCAAGCCTTTAGGCAGGCCCTGCAGCCCAGCTGCACCCACCCAGTCTTCCTTACTCACACATATTCCTTTCTGAGAAACCAACACCATTTTTTTAATGCAACTATTATTGTACAAGAAGGAATCTAAGTCTTACGATGTCCTGAGTTACTCAACCTAAGTATTTTCAAATCTTCACAGTTTAACATCTCTGGATACACATTGAGAGAGCCTGGAATAATAGCACCTATTCCCTGTACTTCTTTGTTAGATCTATCTGCTGAGCAGGGCTAGAACATATGACACCCCATTAGCAAGGTGTACATCCCACACCCAAATCTTATTTTCCAGTTAAAGGGGCAGGAGGAAATCCTTTGAAAAGTAATGGGTTCTACTGCTGATGGGAAGTAGAAGGACATAGTATGAACCACTTAAAAGGTGCCAAGAAATAAGAAAATGCTCAAAAAGCACAATGATGGGGGTATGCCTAAGGGACATTGAGTCAACTGAGAGTCCACATGGCCAAGCCGGGACAAATTGAACAATATAAATAGTTATATTAGATTTTACACCAGTGCATAAGTAATTATGCATGAGTTTACACTGATATAAGTAAATGATTGAATAAATAAAGAAGAGTAGGCAAAGTTCCCATACAGAGAAATTCCAAATAAAGCATGTAGATGTTCTCTTGAGGAGATGGAGTTTAACTCCCCTCTACACATCCTAGAGTGCGGGCGAAGCTTAATAACTTACTTCCAAAGAGTTGGGCATACAAAGGAGCCAAAAAATGTAACTTTTTAGTTGAAAACCTAGCAAGGAAATACAATTCTTGTCAGAAAAAATAGACTTTAGAGCAAACAATATTACCAGAGGTAGAGGCAGCATTTCATAATGATGAAAGGGTTGGTTCACTAAGAGAACATATGAACTTTTAATGTATATGCACCGAGTAAGAGATTTGTAATGTAGGAAACAAAAACTGGCATAGCTAAAATAAATAGGCAAATGCAAAATTGTAATTCAAATCCTAAATTTCAACAGTATTCTCTTAGTAATTGATAAAACAGGCAAACAAAACAAAAAACTTGCCTAGCATGCACAAGGCCCGGGTTTGATCTGCAGCACCACCAATAAATAACAATAATAATATGAACTGGATCAGATTAAGAATAGAAAGAAAGCCAATATCTGAGGTTTCTCTAATCCACTTTTATGGCTTAGTGCCATCTTTCCTAGACTTACCATTACCAAAATTACTGGAATTGGTGCTCCATTTTTAACCACCCACCTTGGAAGTATGGCAGCAAAAAAAGTAATGACTTTAATGCTATTTACAGAAATTAGGCCAACATTATTTTTAAGATATCACTCACATATTTTTACTAAAGTTTCTTGCTTTGAAGATTATGACTAGGAAATACAAACAAAAATGTATCTACCATCTGTTATTACTGAGAAAAGATAGAGCTGCACGTCTTATTTCTCTCTGAAGAGTGTGTTCATGACTGACAGGAAGCTCTATTGTGTGAATGCCGCAACTCAAATTCAATTTTTAAAAGACTACCTGATGAGTCTTTAAGAACAGAAAAATTTGGAAAACATACTGTTTTCTGAGACAGATCATTAGATTCAGGATGGTCTTTTGATATAGTCTCTTTGTTACACTTTGCTTAATTCAGGACAATGGTTTTGTTTGGGTTCCACACAATGTCTGTGGAATGAAATAAGGACAAGCTATGTATACTTAAATATGTAGCAATGTCACCACATTGTCAGAATCATGCTGAGGAATCAGAGAAAAGTTTAAGATATATCAGATTGAAGACAATATTTCTAACATATATAATGTTTAGAATTCATTTAAAATAGATTATAAATAATAAATCATAATATTTTCTTTTAAAGATATTTTTTGAAGCCGGGTGCAGTGGCACATGCCTGTAGTCTCAGTACTTGGTAGGCAGAGACAGGTGGATAGCAGGTTTGAGGCCAGTTTGAGGTAACTTAGCAGGGCTTTGTTTCAAAATAAAAAATAAAAAAGGCAGGTATAGCTCAGTGGTGGAACGCCTCTGAATTTACTTTCCAGTACAACCCACAAAAAATACTTTTTGATCAGTGGATTTATCAAACGTGTTTTTCCTCCAGTAAATGAAAGTGCAGAGAAAACCAAGGTACTTGATCCAAAGGCAACAAATTCTCATATGTTCATTAAAGGTATTTCTCAAATTTATGTTGCATTTTGAGTGTGATACAAGAGTGGGAAATATTTTCTGTAAAGTAAAACTTTCAACAAGTCTGATAATAATCTCATCCTATACAATCAATACACATTCCACTGCTGCATACATTTCAAATTTGCTTCTTTTCAAGTTCTGCTAAATAATATGTTACTTTGATTCTGCCTTATGTTATAACTTTTTTAAAAATGTAAAGTAGAGCCGGGCGTGATGGCGCATGCTTGTAATCCCAGTACTTGGGAGGCTGAAACAGGAGGATCGCAGGTTCGTGGCCAGCCTCAGCTATTTAGTGAGGCCCTCCACAACTTAATGAGACCCTGTTTCAAAATAAAGAATAAAAAATAGGGCTGGGGGTGTAGCCCAGACGTAGAATGCCCCTGGGTTCAATCCCCAGTACTGCAAAAAAAAAAAAAAAAGTAAAGTAGTAACTATCAAACTGGAAGGCCTTGTTAACAGTGTAGATTACTTTTTTATTATTATATTTTGTCTTTTTTGGTTCTATGGAACGAACCCAGGGTGTTGCATTTCCAAGACAAGTGCTTTGCCACAGAGCTACATCCCAGCCCAAAAGTGCAAATTCCTGATTCCTGAAACCACCATAAGATGTTATATGTTTTAAACTTAGAGAGGAATTCAAGGACTAATTTTCATTAATTCCATATATACTTATTGAACATTTGCTATGTGCCAGGTATTATTCTATTTATTCTATGCTTTGGGGGAAATAGCAGTGAAGAAAAACAAAAAAAAGAAGAACATGCTTTTGTGGTCCTTACATTCTAGAAGTGATAGGTATACAATAAATAATAATAAAAAAAACTTAATTGAGAATATGTCAACAATAAGTGGTATAAAGAAAAATAAGCCAGAGTGGAGGGACTGAAGGATTCTTAACAAGATGTCATAGTTGCATAGACATAAAGGCTGGGAAGGAGCTAGCCATACAGACATTCAGAGGAAGAACATCGCTGATAGAAAAGGAGAACATCCATAGACTGAGTTGAGACACGCTGGGCCTTATCACACAGAGTCGTGGAAGAGAAGTAATGTGAGACAGGTTTAATGGGCCTGATTATGTAGGGTCTTGAAGATCATAATAAAGACTTTAGATTTTAATCCAAATAAAGGAAGCAGATGGAAAATTTTCATCTGAATTGAGTTTGGGAAAATTTCCTTCTTTTCCAAGAGAAGTATAAAGGAGACCATTGGTAGCTCTTACAGGTAGTTCTTGCCGCTCTTGGTAGCAGTGCACACAAGTGCTAATGGTGACATGGACTAGGATAGATTCCAGATATATTTAGGTGGAAAAGTAGAAAGGATTTCCTGGATTTCCAGAAAAAGAGAGGAGATAAAGATGACACTGAGGTTTCTGGACAGAGCAACTAGTAGATATCAGTTGATATTTGGTGATATTGAAAGATTATGGTAAAAGCTGGTGTGTATGTTAGAGGAATGAAAGGTTAAAATCAGCAGTATTGTTTTTCAATCCAAGTTTGAGATGCCTATATATATATTCATATGCGGACAACAATAGGTATGTGTGTTTGACCAAAATAGTCAACAAGAACAACTCAGAGGAGGAAGGGTTTGTCTCTTGGTTTCAGAGGATTTAGTTCAAGGTTGACTGGATCCAAGGCCGAGACATCATGGTGGCACAGTATGACAGAGAAAAGCTGCTCAGCTCCCAGGAACTGACATCTGGGAAAGAGAGAGAGAGAGAGAGAGAGAGAGAGAGAGAGAGGAGAGAGCAGTCCTCAATGCGACATCTCCAGTGACCTACTTCCTCTAGCCATGTCCCACCTCTGAACCTTGATACATTGGGAACCATACTTTCAACACATGAGTTGTTTTTGTTTTTTTGGGGGGACACTCCAGATCCAAACCATAACAACATTTAAGGGACTAACTGATATTCACGGAAGAGATCAAGGTACAGATGAATATATGGGAGTAATTAGCACATAGTTGGTGTTTGAAGCACTATAACAATAATAGGTCAGAAAGAAGAGAAAGCAATGAAGAATGAGAAAACATAGCCAGAAGTTGAGACATACGAGGAGAGTGTGTGTCCTGGAATTCATGTGAAAAAAGAGTTTTGAGGAGGAAGATGTGATCAACTGAGTCAAATACTGCTGATAGGTGATCAGTATACTGAGAAACGATGACTGGATTTGGTAACATAGAGGTTAGAGAAAACATAAAACCCTTGACATAATTTTGTTCTTTTTTATGGCTAAGTAAAATTCCAGTGTGTGGATATACAACATTTTTTAAATCCATTTATCTGTTCACTTGCACCTAAGTTGTTTCCATAATTTGGCTATTGTGAATTGTACTACTAAAAACATGGATATGCATGTATAAATATAGTAGTCTGACTTTAATTCTTTTGGAAAGATACTGAGGAGCGGTATATCTGGGTCATATGTGGAAGCTAGAGAAAAAAAATAATAAACAAAATGACTTAAGATAAATGAGGAAAGAGACCAGAAGAATAATGGAGAGGGATCAGGGGAAGTAGGGGAGAAGATAAAAAGAAGAAATGAGAAAGGAAACAGGTGAAATAATGCTATTTCCATATATGAAGATATCACTACCAACCTCACTAACGTGTATGGGGAGGGAGGGGACAGTGGGGTGGGATCCGGAGGGAAATGCACCAAGTGCTGTGTGCATATATGTTTATATCACTTGCAACCTCACTGTGATGCAATTACAATGCATCAATAAAGGTATAAGAAAAAAACTCAACAAGACCAGTTTCAGTGGAGTGGTTGTGATGAAGTCCTGAGTGCAGCAGGTTCAAAGAGGGTGAGAGGGGAGGAAGTGAAGGCAACAAGTATAGGAAACTCTTCAGAGTAGCTTCAGTTTACATGGGAGCTAAGAAATGAGACCAGTAGACATGGTGATACATGAGACCAAAAAAGAGTTGTAGGTTTTTCTAGGTGGTTGTTATTGGTAAAATATGGTAGTCATTGGGTCTAATGAAGAGACATCCACAGGAACAATGCAGGATGGAGCAGATTGATGCCAGTGCACAGAAAAGGCTCAGTGAAGGAGCCTTCACTGGAAACTGCTTATTTATACTGAAAAGAACCAAGGCCGACTTTGTGAATAAAATGTATGTCAATGCATGTAGGTTTGATGCTAGGGGACACAACTGTTTTTCTTTCTTGCTTTTTTTCTCAATAAAGTAGCAGTTATGTACTAAGAGGAGGTGAAAGCAGAGGTAGATATTTGAGGATAGAGGGAAAAAGTTAAACTAACTGTATAGAAAAGTGATGTTAATGGATCAGGAAAAGTGATAGAGATGGTCGGCCATACTATGAACCTCTTCATATTTAGTCAAGAATTTAGGAGAGCCCATCTGCTTCGCAGAGGTGTTTCCTCTAATCATGTCAAGCTGTTTGTGTGAGATTAGATGCTGGAGTGATGCATCTATCTACAAGCCAAGAAATATAAAAAATTTCCAGCCTCAACCAGTAGCTAGGAGAGAGGCAGAGAACAGATTCTCCCTTAGAGCCCTCAGACAGAACTGATCCTGCTGACCCCTTGACTTTTGACCTCTAGCATCCAAATGAATTCCTCATGAGTTTAGATTAGATTGTTCTCTCAACATATGAATATTCACTTGTCCAAATAAACATTTATCCATCAAGTACTATACTAGTCAGCTTTTGTCACTATGACAAAATACCTGAGATAATCCATTTTAAAGGAGGAAAGATTTTTTT
Source organism: Glis glis (assembly GCA_004027185.1). Taxonomy (NCBI): domain Eukaryota; kingdom Metazoa; phylum Chordata; class Mammalia; order Rodentia; family Gliridae; genus Glis; species Glis glis. The sequence goes on from PVJS01022259.1 coordinate 16,235, forward strand.
TCTTGCCCATTGTTTCGGAGGCTTCAGTCATTGGTCACTTGTCCCCATTGCTTTGGGCCTGTGGCAAGGCAGAACATCATGGTGGGAAGAGAAAAGCTGCTTCCCTCCCGGCAGCCAGGAAGCAAATGGGGGGGAGGGGGGAGGCCCCAATATATCTTTCAAGGATATGCCTCCAACGATCTACTTCCACCAAATAGATCCCACCTCTAAAGTTCCCCTCACCTACCAATAGTGCCATCAGCTGAGGACCAAGCCTTCAACACATGGGTTTTGGGGGGTATATTTAATATCCAAACCATAACAGGTACTTACCCAAGATGCAGTCTGAAGTATCCCTAATTATTCTAATACAAGAGTTACTTATTTGCTTTGTGTGCTGAATCTTCAGATCTTCTTATCACAATATAACATATAGCATAATTCCCATTCCTGAAGAATATCATTACATACATGTGTGTGTGTGTGTGTGTGTGTGTGTGTGTGTGTGTGTAGTACTGGGGACTGAACCCAGGAGCATTCTACCACTAAACTACACCCTTAGCCCTTTTTATTTTTTATTTTGAAATAGGGTCTTGCTGAGTTACTACGTGCTGGCCTTAAACCTGAGCTCCTCCTGTCTCAGCCTCCCAAGTACTGGGATTACAGGCATAAGCCATTGTGCTCAGCTCTCTACATATTTTTAAATTATTTTTATCCAACTGTTTCCTTCCTGTCTTTAAATATGTTCTCTATACTTGACTAAGCTTTCCTTACATGACTTTTAATAAACCCAAATAAGTTAATTAAAAATTATGAGCATACATTTTCATAACAGCATTAAACATATGTATGGCATTACCAATGCAATTCATATGTTATTAAAATAAAGTTACTGAGGCTAATCTAATGGAGATGAAAAATTTGTATTAACACCACATAATTCAAAGTGCTACTCTAACAACTAGAGTGCAAATTCTAATTAACATCTTGTGATACTGCTACAAAATCATTGGCTTATAAAATTCAGATATCAATTTCATGTTGTTAACAATTCATGCAATAAATTCTCAGAAGCAGGATGTGTAAATTCAGTCTATTTCATCCATTTTTCTACAAATATATCAACAAAAAATCTACATATGTGAAAGTCTTACTTAGCTGATAACAATTTTCATGCTACAAATACTCATTTTAAAGACATAAATATGGCCCTTTCATCTGAAACTTGATTTTGACAATTGTGTTCCATATTGAATAATCATCAAATTAAAATGAGTGCAAATATTCAACACAACAAAAAAAGAACCCAACTTCTGATATGCTCTAATCACTATATTTCTGTAGATACTACTTTCACTTTATAAATTCTAAGATCTCTTTTTTCCAGCAATACTTTAAGACCTACCTAATTTTTTTCCTTAAGGACTAAACTATTTTGTAACAATATCTTTTTAATCATTGAATTAGTAAATGGACTTTATTTAATCATCTGGTTTTACCAAAGGATAAGAAAATTATCTTTAATTTCAATTATAACTAAATACACTATAAAGTACACTATAATAATGAAAATCTATGTGAAGTGAATGTTTGATAGTAATATGATAATTATTATTCATAGCAAGATCCCTCTCCCAATTCTATTAGAAAGAATTTTATAAGCACAGGGAGGGGGGCTAATTGGAAAGGTTCTTTATTCCAGTAATGAAAAATCCAAAGTAAGAACCGGTTAAAATTACTCCAATAGGAGGGATGCAAAACATGGCAGAATAAAGGGAGACAGCACTTTTTGGTTGCTCTGTGACTCGGAACTCAATCAGGAGGAAGACTACTTCTCAAGAAGAGAAGAAAATCAGTCAACAGAACTCAACAGATGAAAGACAGTCAAAACATGGCAAATTGGACACAGCACAGAGAGCAGAAGACTGAAAAGAGTTCCAGACAACTCATTTGGTGAGCAGAGAGCAGAGGTGGTGCCAATTTGGTGAGCACACACCAGGACTGGTGGCTGCCAGGACCCAATGGCTCTCAGAAACCAACTTCAGCAAAGAAGGAACAGAATCTTATTGAGCCAGTGATTGCAGAAAATCATCATCAAAAGCAATTGCATTCTTCTCTCCATGGTCAAATACCTCAAGACTGCAACTCCCCAGACAATCCTACAGCTACAGCTGAACTCAGATGGAGAAACGATAGGACCTTCCTGCATCCTACCTCATCAAGACCACTGTGAATCTACAGACCAACCAGCCAAATCACCAAGTGAAGCCCTGTGGCTGCTGCTGAACGTGTCCATTCCTGAAGGGACCCAAGTGGCATTCCTCAAGACCATGAGTTTACAAAGCTACAGGGACTTGGGTGGCAATGAAAAGAACTGCAGGGTCTGTGGCAAATCATTCCTGTGGAGGTGAGGATGGGGGCTACAGATGGACAGGGCAGAAAAGTGAATAAGCAGATAGTCCCTAGAGACATTCAAGACAGGCAGGAGCTAGGATTGGCAGTTTGGTGTGCCCCTGTAGGTTCTCCAGCAATCATCACAGGACCACCAGCAATGGTGTCTGTGGGGTGAAATAACTTAGCCAAGTATGCTGCAGGCTTGGCAGGCTATAAACTCATGCCTGCCAGTGCTTGGGCACCACAAGCACCAAGGCTGGAGACCAACAAGGTTTCACATGATAGCAGCTGCCCAGCAGCAGTAGTGTCACTGGGGCTAAATAACTGAGCCGACCAAGCCCCAGGCTCAGAACATTACAACCTCTCCCTGCTAGAGCTTGGGTCCTGAAAGCAGGGAGGCCAGGGGCCAGCAGGGGTTCACATGATAGCAATTACATGCTGGGAATGCAACATTCTCTCCACCAGCAGAGTTTGTGCCTGGGGATCACACATACCAGTGTCTCAAGAACTCCATGTGATCACAACTAGCAGATCAACGGTGGTGTCCCTGGGCCATCAAAGCTCAGCCAGCTGGGCCACAAGCTCGGAACATAGCAATCTCTGGCCCTGCTGAGCTTAGGCCCAGTGGCCACAGAGGCTGGAGGTCAGAGCTCTGCAATTTCATGGGTTCACAACCAGCAGAGCAGTGGTAGGGTCTGTGGGGGATTAAATCCCAACCAACAGGCCACAGGTTCTGAACAGAACATCATAGTCTCTGGCCCTGCTGAGTTTGGGCCTGGAGAGAACAGTAGCCTGCAGCCAATCAGAGACTCCTGTTTGCCTGTGATGACCAAGAACTATATTGTTTTAAAGAGGTTCTTGGGAATACACTCAAAAGACTGATTATGTGAGACAGATTCATTGAGGCAAATATATACCACCAGCATAGGCATTATTATAAAGGGACAACAAATAGACATAGGACTCTAACACAAAAAGGAAGGGGCAAAACGACAGAAATACAAACCTGGGAATTCTGAAATCATGAGAATGAGGACTAACAAGAAAACAATAAACTCCCACACTCCACAACAAGGGAGATCACCAATACTGAGCCACAGAAAATGCCAGAAGGATAATTCATAATTATGATTTTCAGTATGATCAAAGGCCTCAGAAATGAAATCATAGAGGTGTACATGAAATTAAAGAACATATGAATAGAGAAATTGAGCACCTAAGTAAGAACCAAAAAGAGGCTTCGAGCAAAATGAAAGAGACAATAGATGAATTAATGACCTCCATAGAAATCACCACTGGCAGACTAGAGCACATGGAAAATAGAGTCTCACTCTTGGAAGACAGCTCATTCAAAACTGACAACACTGTCAACAACAGAGAAGAAAAGAGATGTGACCAGATTATGTACATAAGTGAGAATACCAATGTCAACATCCTGTATAGGGAAAGGGGGAAATGGGGAAGGAACCAAGGAAAAGCCCACCAAGTGCTGTGTGCATGTATGGCACTATCACTATGAACTACATTATGATGTGACACTATAATGAACCAGTAAAAGTATCAAAAATAAATAAAAGGCCTCTGTAGAGAATGCGACTGCCAGAAGCAGGTTAATGTTTGCCTAGGAAAGGCCTAAGGGTCATGGAAAGCCATGGTCAGACTGATGAGCTGGCCGGAAGCAGCCCACCCCTTCAAGGCTTATTCCTGAGTCTCTTCAGGTGCTTATTCCCAAATATCCCACTTGTCAAACATTGTCTCAAGGATCTTCTGCACATCCTTTGTAGTTTTACTCTCTATAATTGTTCTGTGGCCAGCCAAGTTAAACGATTACCTCTATCCCTTGCTGCATGTATACTAGTTAAATTTTACCTCTCAAGCGCTACACTTATGCAGGAACATCCATACCTCAACCTCTCCCCTCAAAAATGAATAAAAGCTCTGGACCAGTGTCCAGTGGGGCCTTTGCCATAGAGTGAGGTCCCTTGGCCTGCCCCTCTCAAAATCTTCTCTGGGTCTGTGCCATTCTTTTCCCCTCAAGTGTGCTGCGGGATGGTAACCAACAGGCCTCAAACACAGACAGCATTCATTTCAGTCAAAAACCACCAAAACACCAATTGTAACAAACTGACCTTTTTACTATCCCCATAGTTCTGACTTTTTCAGAATGACATGCAGTATATAGCATTTTAAGATGGGCTTCTTTCATTTAATAGTATCCATTTATGTTCCCTCCAGGTTTTTGTGGCTTGCTATCTTATTTCTTTTTAGTATTGCACAATATTCTAATGTTTGCATGTACCACAATTTACCCATTTGCCTGCTGAAGGACTTCTTGGCTGTTTCTAAGCTTTGACAATTATGAATAAAGCTTCTCTAATCATCCATGTGCAGGGTGTGTGTGTGTGTGTGTGTGTGTGTGTGTGTGTGTGTGTGTAGACATGGGTTTTTAACTCTTTGGGATAAATATCAAGGGACATGATTGTTGGATTATATGGTAATACTATGAGTCTGAAAGTGTTTGGATTTTTACTCTTTGTTTTCCAAATGATTGCATTTTGTCAATTGGACTATAATGTTTGTAAAATGCATTTAAGAACATTTTAATTGAGCATCATTTCTGTAAGACTGTGGAAATCTTTCATAAATGTGTGATATTTCATCTGAACACTGTCAACTGTCTTATCTTACATTCATCCGTCAATGAATACTTAATAACCACCTACTTGGGTTGGACACTATGCTTGACATTTTGTTGGTAGTGAGGAATGATATAAACATGATCTTAAATCTAGTGAGGGAGAGAGATAGTAAGCATCTAAACATATAAATAACTATGTGAGTAGTATGAGTGAGTAGTATATCAAAGTAGTATGGGAGAATGTACTGGGACAACTTTGAGGGTGTACAGTTTAAAATGAGCCTTGGGTAATGAGAAGCTATGTAAGATTTGTAGAGAGAGCACTGCCATTTAAAAAAACAGTTTGTGCTGCTTGTAAGACAGGGCTTTGCATGATGAACTGAAATGAGGTTAGTTGAGCTTAAGCATACTGAATGAGCAAGGCGGAGAAAGGAGATGATGCTGAGAAGTTGTCAGTGAGCTATTACTCAGGATCTTGAGGTTATGGGAGGTGGTATGAGCTTTGCTTTCAGTACAATGGGAAGTGGTGGAAAACTTTTAAGCAGGGGATAACATGATCTGACTTGGTATTTAAAAGACCACTTGACTGCTATTGATTAACTGAAGAAAGAGAAAAGTAGGAAATCAATGGAGAAACTGAATATTCTTTATGAGAGGAAATAGTTATCTACTTTTGTGTGTTAGCAATGGACATGGAGAGAAATTGCTAGTAAAAGATGTAGTTCTGAGTAGAATCAAAGAAGACTCCCTAGTTTCTGGTTTCAGTAACAGAGTAAAAATTCTGCTGATTCCTAGGCTGGTAATACTGGAGTAGACCGGGGTGGGTGGAGAGATAGGAGGTCAGTCTTAGGTATTTAAATGGGAGGGAATTTTGCCATTGAATGAAGCTGCCAAATGCTAAGTTGGGCTCATAAATAAAGGTGTGTGCTGGAGAACTAAATTTAGGAATCAAAAGAATATAAATATCACTTTAAAGAATTAATGATAGGCAAAATAAGGATACGGGATAAGTGTATATAGAATAAATAGCAGCTCAAAAACCTGAGCACCAAGGAACTGAGCAATATCAGGTGAGGGAGGATGAGCTGGCGAAAGGAATTATCAGAGAGTAAAGAAGTGAAAAAGAAAGTGTGCTTCCAGGAGAACAGATGATAAACTGTCAAATGCTGTTAACAGTCCATTGTAGATTCGCAGCCAGCCTCAGGAACTTAGCAAGACCCTCAGCAACCTACCAAGACCCTGTTTCAAAATAAAAAATAAGAAGGTCCAGGGGTAAAAGGGAGTTCGTTTGTAACCATGACAGAGGTACTTTCAGAGGGATGAGGGAAACAGGAGCCAGCGGCCAGGTAGTTTCAGAATTGAGACACAATGTAGATAACACTTTCCAGAAGTATGACTGTGAAATTGCTTGGAGAAATGGAGGAAATGGCTAGACAGGGAAGAAGGGGCTGAAATTCTGTTAAGTTTGTATAAGATGGCAGATGTTGGATCATGATTGCATAATGAAAACAATCCAGTAGAGAAAACATAAAAATGTGAAACTGAGGAAATAAATCAAAGAAAAAAGTCTCTTTGAAGGCAAGAAAGGATTATCCTGACACACTGTATAGTGGAAGGACTGGTTGGGGTAGAAGGAAGGACCTTCCTGTATATAGGGGTGAAGAAAGGGTCAAGGGTCACCAGTACAGTCATGGGTTTGCTGATAGAATACTTTGAGGAGCTCCCTGTGGCTCCACTTTCTAAAAACCAATGAAATAAAGTCACCCAGTGAGTCTGTACATGTGAGAGGGAGTATGAGTAGCAAAGAAAAGCTGTGCATCACCATGAAAACCAATTAGTATTTCTACAAAAAAGAAACTAAGACTGCAAGACTATTTCCCCCTACTGCTGTTTTTGAGAAGAAAATGTTTTTGAGAAGAAAATGGCTTTAATTAGTACCCATGGAAATGCCAGATTGAAGTAAATTATGTTTGTTCAAAATCAATTAAGGAGTAGAGGAAATGTTTCTATGTGCCTACACTGTAAGAACCAGGATACCCACAATGCTTAGTTCCTTGGCCCAGAGTCGATATTCTCCTTTGAGGACCATAGTGATAATGCAAACGGACCATTATGCTGTCTTTCATTTGAAAAGAAACTTTAATGAAACTATTTTTCAGCATAAGTCTTTAAATTACACACATATAAAATGTCATTCTTGATTTTTAAAATTCAAATTTTTAAAAATACCATTCATATTAAAATTATAAGTAAATTCATAGTTATATTTAAGTAAGTACACATAATTAGGTAATGAAAAATAGACTTTTCCCTCACCCCAGCACCATTTTTCTGGGTAAACTAGTATCAGTTTGGTATGAAACCACTCACACTAACCTCTTTATTTATCCAAGCATACATAACTTTTGTTGATTTGTTTTTATTTTTGTTCTTATATTAATACAATCACATTATCATCATTGGTTCTACAACATTTTTATCAATTAACATGTATCTTTCCAAATAAATATATAGACATTAATGATTTTTAATGACTACATGGTATCCTATATTTTATACCATCCACATTTTACTTTTTATTTTATTGGTGCATTTTATTAATACATCTTGATGGTTTTCAGGGTAGTAGAAGTAAATATGCACACATCGGTCAATTAGTCCTCCCCTGATTCCTACCCCCATCCCTTCCTCCTTCCCTTCTTCTCGTGCTCAGCATAGTAGTTGACTTTGCTAAGTTTGTATATGTACATCCTGCGCATTAGGGTGTTTCCCTTTTCCCCCCCTCCCATCTCCCTCAGGTCTCCTTCTTTACTCATCTAAGGTTTTCTCCAACTCTGTCTGGACTCCCTCCTATGCCCTATTCTCCCTAGCTTCCATATATTAGGGAGAGTATACAACTTTTCATTTTTTGTGTCTGACTAATCTCACTTAGCATAATGTTCTCTAATTCCCTGCAAATGACATAATTTTGTTCTTCTTTATGGCTGAGTAAAATTCCATTGTGTATATATCCCATAGTTTTGTAATCCATTCATCTGTTGATGGGCATCTTGGCTGGTTCCATACTTTGGCAATTGTGAATTGTGCAGCTATAAATAGGTACGCATGCATTAGTCTGATAATTTGGTTTCCATTCGTTTGGGTGGATACCTAGAAGTGGTATTGTTGGGTCATATGGTAGGTTCATTCCCAGTCTTCTGAGAATCCTCCACACTGTTTTCCAAAGTAGTTGCACTAATTTGAAATCCCAACAACAGTGTATTAGAGTTCCTACTTCTCCACATCCTCGCCAGCCTTTGTTATTGTTTGTGTTTTTAATGATTGCCATTCTAATTGGGGTTAGGTGAAATCTCAGGGTAGTTTTGATTTGCATCTCTCTGATTGCTAATGATGTTGAACATTTTTTCATACATTTATTGGCCATTGGTATTTCTTCTTCTGTGAAGTGTTTATTTAGTTCGCTTGCCCATTTTTTGATTGGGTTGTTTGTTTTTTTAGCGGTGATTTTTTTAAGTTCTCTGTATATTCTAGATATTAGTCTTCTATCAGAGGAGTAGCTGGCAAAGATCTTCTCCCATTCTGTTGGCTCTCTGTTGAGGTTCTTGATAGTTTCCTTTGTGGCACAGAAGCTCTTCAGTCTAATGCAATCACACGTATTGATCCTCATTTTAACTTCTTGTGCCTTTGGGCCTTATTGAGGAAGTTTTTGCCTGTGCCTATGTGTTGAAGAGTTGGACCTATGCCCTCTTCAAGTAGCTACACATTTTACACTGGTCTAATTACACTGGTCTAATTTCCAGTAGCTAATTTCTTCAAGTAGCTACACATTTTACACTGGTCTAATTACACTGGTCTAATTTCCAGATCTTTGATCCATCTTGAATTAACTCTTGTGCAAGGTGAGAAAGTGGGGTTTATTTCCATTTTTCTGCATGTGGTTAATCAGTTTTGCCAACATCATTTGTTGAAGAGGCTATCTTTTTTCCCTGTATGTTTTTTGGCCCCTTTGTCAAAAATCAATTGGCTGTAAGTGTGCAGATTTGTTGCTGAGTCTTCTATTCTGCTCCATTGGTCTATGTGTCTGCTTTTGTGCCAATACCATGCTGTTTTTATTACCATGGCTCTGTAGTATAGTTTGAAATCAGGTATTGTGATTCCTCCTGCGTGGTTCTTGTTGCTGAGAACTACTTTGGCTATTCTGGGTTTTTTTGTTATTCCAAATGAATTTAAGGACTGATTTTTCTATGTCTGTGAAGAATGACCTTGGTAATTTAATGGCTATTACATTGAATCTGTAGATCACTTTTGGAAGAATGGCCATTTTGATGATATTTATTCTGTCTATCCAAGAGCATGGGAGGTCTTTCCATCTTCTAAGATCTTCCTCGATTTCTTTTTTCAATGTTTTATTTATTTATTTATTTATTTATTTATTTATTTATTTGCAGTATCGGGGATTGAACCCAAGGGCATTCTACCTCTGTGCTACACACCTGGCCCTATTTTTTTTTACTTTATTTTGATACTGGGTCTCACAAGGTTGCGGAGGGCCTCACTGAGAGAGAGAGAGAGAAAGAGAGAGAGAGAGAGAGCTGAGGCTGGCCGCGAACCCGGATCCGCCAGTCTCTGCCTCCCAAATACTGGGATTACAAGCGTGTACCACCACACCCAGCTTTTTCAGTGTTTTATAATTTTCCTTGTAGAGGTCTTTTACCTCCTTGGTTAGGTTTATTCCCCCTTCTGGGGAATACCGTGAGAGGAGTTGTCTTCTAGATTTCTTTTTCAGTGGATTTATGGTTGGCATACAGAAAAGCTTCTGATTTTTTAAGATTGATTTTGTATCCAGTCCTAACATACGATCCATGTGCATTCCTCTTGCAAACTCTACTCCTGCAAATATCCTTCAGTTAGTGACTCCTTAAGCCTAGAGGTCCTGAGAGAGGACAAACAGGAGAGGAGCCTGGAGGCTGGGTTGGGTAATTTCATAGAGAATTCCTAGTATTAGGAGGATAGAATGTGATCCAGAGAGGGACCAAGGATCACAGACTGCAGGACAAGAAGACTTCTTGACCATGGCAACTCTCCATCCCCCAGGGAAAGGCAGGCAGGACTGGGGTCTCTGAAGGACAGGACCAGGAGGAGCAAGGGCCCCTCTGACCTGAATCTAAGGGCAATACTGATTGTGTCAGCATTCCTTTCTGACACCTTTCATTCATTTTTCCAGTGGAACTGGACAAGAGTTATGGTGGTTTTTGTTTGGAAATAAATATCTGGGTTTTTCCAAATAAGAATTAGCACTGAGAATGACTAAATTGTTATCTATATTCAACAGACAATATATGAGAACCTCTCCCTAACATCTCCGTAAAGAAAAATAACATCTATATATAAAGTTTTGCTGAACTAGCAGGTGAAAAACAATACCTCATTGTTTGCAATTCTATTCCCCTGAGTGGTGCTGAGCTTTTCATCTGTACTTATTTTATTAATTGCTTGTTTGTACCTGTCTTAGTTCAGCCGAGCTTACCTTAAACTGGGTAATTTATTAACAACACATGTCCATTGCTCTTAGTACAGGGGGCTGGGGAGTCCAAGGTCAAGGTGCCAGCAGATTCAGTGTTCAGTGGGGGCTGGCTATCGACTTCAGAGCTGATGTTTCTGCTGCGCCCTCATGTGCCAGGAGGGTCCCTTGAGACTTCTTTACAAGGTCACTACTCCCATTCACAAAGGGGGCAGCCTTCATGACCCAATAACTCCCTAAAAGCCCTCTTAATACTATCACATCTAGTATTATGTTCCAATACTTGAATTTAGATGGGACACAAATATTCCAATCACAGCAATATTCTTTTTTCTTTTGAGACTTATTGTCGTTAGTTTGGACAATAATTTTTACTCTTTCATTTTACGTTCCATTAATTTCAGCTTTTATTTTTATTGGCTATAGTCTCAAAAAATTAGGGAAGGGGAGGTTTCTGGATTTTTGGGGGTTTTTGGGCGGGGATTGGGGATTGAACCTAGGGGCACTCTACCTCAAAGTTATACTCCCAAACCTTTTCATTTTTATTTTTCATTTTTGAAACAGGGTCTTGCTAGGTTGCTGAGAGTCTCATTGTGTTGCTGAGGCTGTTCTCAAACTTGCAGTCCTCCTGCCTCAGCCTCCCATGTACTAGAATTACAAGCATGCTCCATCACGCCTGGCAATACATTACTTTTGATAGGTTTCAAGTTGCTTAAGGTAATCACTGATTTGTTTTACATCTTCTTTTCTAATTAACAGTTTTTAAATGTAAAACTGTTTTAGTCTAAATGTAAGCTTTAGCAGTATGACACTAACATTTATAAAAATTATTCAAATTTCCATTTATTTCTATACAATGTAAAATTTAATTTTTTAGCCCTGGAATTTAATTTTAAAGGGTTTAATATTTTCTAATTTTTAATTGTTTGCTTTCAGATTAATTAGATTATTATGATCAGAGACAACGTCTTGTAAACATCCTTACTTTTGGAATTTATCAGGATGCTTTTTGTGGCACGGTGCATAGACTACATTGGCCCTTGTAATAAATATTCTATTGGCAAAAGGGCCAATGTAGACTAAGAATAGGAGATGTGTGTGTTTGTGCATAAAGTACTGAGGGTGTTTTCAGCAGTAGAGTCAGTGTGGAAGACTCTTGTTCCAAGGAAAGGCCACAGAGAATGTGAATATAAGAACTGGATTTGTGGCAGAAAGACTGAATTTTAAAAACATTGAAAAATATAAAAGCAAATAAAGGGCCTATAATTGACATATACAAACATACAGCATTCTGTTATTGAGGTAAATTAGACTTAGGAATCAAGGATTCTTTCAATGAGAAAATTGGATTTCAGAGTCAGCAAGCCCAGGTGTCAAAATACAGACTGTAAGTCAGTATAACTCCAAGCAGGAAGTCAAGCATGATTTTAAGCTAGTAGCTGGAAGCTTCTTATATCTTCCCCATTGATAGCACAATTATAACATATTTTTACATTAAAATATTTTAAAAGTGCTGTTATGTTTACTTCTGTTAACAATGTTTTCAGTATATTCTTTCCCACATACATGTAGCAAAAGATTTGGTAGTGAGATTGTTTAACAGACAACTGTTAATCTTGAATTATACATTTAAAATATGAAAGAAAAAATAAGTTCCAGGACAAATTTTAGTCCATATGCAGGGACTACCCTAAATGAGAACATCTAAGAACAGTCTATAGCAACGAGAAGATCCAAAGACCTAGATTTCAGAATCAAATCAGGCATGCTGGGTGTTTTACTCTGCCCTCAAATTTCCTGTGAATATGGCTAGCTGGGAGAGAAACATGCCAGCTGCCTCTTCTCCATATACAGCTGCTCCTCAACTTAATGAGACTACACTTGATAAACCCATCATAAGTTGAAAATATTGTACATCGAAAATGCATTTAACACACCGAGCTTCATAGCTTAGTTTAGCCCGTGTGTTCAGAAAACATGTTAGTCTACAGCTGAACACCATGAACATGTATCATGCTACATTTCACCACTTCAGGAAAAGATCAAAGTTCGAAAGTTGAAGTACAATGTCTCATGAATGTGTGCTACTTTCACACCATTGTAAAATTGATAAATCATAAGTCAAACAATCGTAAGTTGTTGTTGTTTTGGTACTGGCGATTGAACCCAGGGGGATTCTACTTCCTAGCTATATCCTGGCCGTTTTTATTTTTCTTTTGAAACAAGGTCTTACTAAGTTGCTGAGGTTGACCTCTAACCAGTGATCCTCCTATATCATAAATTAAGGATGTCGGAGCCAGGCACAGTGGCACACGCCTGTAATCCCAGTACTTGGGAGACTGAGACAGGAGGATTACAGGTTCAAGGCCAGCTTCAGCAACTCAGCAAGACCCTCAGCAACTTAGGCCCTATTTCAAAATAAAAAATAAAATAGAGCTGGGGGTTTAGCTCAGAGCTAGAATGCCTCTGGGTTCAATCCCCAGCACCAAAAAAAAAAAAGAAAAAAGTTAAGGATATCTGTACTCCATTGAGAATTCAATAAATCCTAATCAGAGTGGTTTCTTAGTTCAAATATTTCTACCTCTACTTAAAGCAACTGAGCTTATAAACAACCTTCAGTATTTCAGTGATTTTCCATCTGCCCAACACAATACTGACGAACCTTGAAAAAGATTTTTATTTATTATTTTTTTAAAATTTTTTGTGGCACTGGGGATGGAGACCAGGGGCATTCTACCTCTGACCTACACCCCCAACCCTATTTTATTTTTTATTTTGAAACAGGATCTCACTAAGATGCAAAGGGCCTCCCTAGATTTGCTTAGGGAGTTTGCGTTGGGATTATAAGTGTGCACCACCACACCCAGCAGCATTCCTGCTTTTTACTCGCTGAATGCCAGTAGCACCTCACCCACATTTGTGATGACCAAATGTGTCTTCAGCAATTGTCAGTTATCCCTGGCTGGTGCAATATCACTCATGGCCAAGAACCACTGACCCAAAGAGGTCACAGAAATGGCTATGAGCTTTTTCCATGGATGGAGAGGAAATAAGATACTGTGCTATTGTGAAGTGGACATTTTTGATATATAATTATCAGTGGCTTTATATGTAAGTCTCATAAAGAAGACATGCTTCTTTATTTTCTCTCTCTCTCTCTCTCTCTCTCTCTCTCTCTCTCTTTCTTTCTTTATTGTGTGTACTGGGGATTAAATCCAGGGGCATTCTACCTCTGAGCTACAACCTTTTTGTTTTGTTTTTTTTGAAAAAGGGTCTTTCTTGGGTGCTGAGTCTCCTTTCTCCGTCTTCCAAGTACTGGGATTACAGGCATGAGCCACCACGCCTGACTCCATATATTTTTAATGTAGGAGATTAAAACACACCAAATTTAAGAAAGTATAACAAACAGCCAAAATGAGTTAATCTCCTCTATAATAATCATAGAACATGAAGACAAAATAATTTACTAAGTGAAATTTAAACAACACTTTAATTTCATATGTTTGTGAACAGGAGTTTATTAAATTCATTCTAATCTCAGAATCTAGGGGAAATATTTTGGTGCTTCTTAGGCAACTGGAGATATTATGGGGTGCCAGGTCCACATTGTAGGAAATGGCCGCCCTCACCTTCTCACAATCCCTATAAATGCAAATAATGAAGGATCCATTGTGGCTTCAAGAAAAAGAAAGTTGTCTAAAATTATACATGACTTGAATAAATTTGGGAAGAAAACACAACCAAGCCAATCTACGCATGATCCCAGATAACATTTTCCCTGCATTTACTACTACAATTAATTTGGGGTGCAAATGCCAAGGAGAACAGATCAGTTGCAATTCATTGTTGTCAAAAATCCAGCTAGAGTTGATGGAATTGCAATCATAAGCGGACAAACTGTGCTGTCACTTGGTATTTTTTTTTTTTTTTTTTTTT
>PVJS01022260.1:0-30701 GCA_004027185.1 Glis glis
GGGATCAAACCCACAGCCTTGTGCGTGCTAAGCAAGTGCTATACTACTGAATTACACCCCCAGCCCTTATCTATACATACTGTTTTCTGCATTTATTTCCCTTTTACTCTCTCTAAGGTTCAGTGTAGTTTCCCCAAAGCCCCGCCCACCCAGTGGTGCAACTAATCAGAGCAATAAAGACTGGAGTACTGGGTCGGGGTGGAGGCAAGGGAACAGTCACTGAATTGAGGCTGTTGGACCTCCTGGGCTCTGCCTACAGATGGTCCTCTGAATTGAGACTGTTGGTCCTCCAGGGCTCTACCTGCAAATGGTCCTCTGGGTTACTCCAGCCCCCTTCTCAGATGGGAATGTCTCTGTCCGAGCTCGCTGGTGCTGTGTCATCTAGTACCTCCAGCCCAGGAGAAACACTGAGCAACTATTGCCCCTAAAGGTTTGGGGGAGAAATTACACTATATTTTAAACAAGCAGATAGACTGTGAAGTAGAATACAGAATTCATAGGGATTTCAAATATGCAACATAGATCTAAAAGTAATTTTCTAAAAAACAATGAAAACATTTAAAAAATTAAATAAATGTCTGTCTTCTGGAGGGCAGCTCCCAGACTTGTTCTCCGGCTTTCTTGGAATGGTCAGTCACTTGCTATCTTCTGCTTTAGAGAGTATTTCAGCAGAAAAGTTTGAGGAACTTTAAAGGCGTTTGCAGAACTAAAGGAGGTTATCAGACTGTGAGAACTGTGGAGGAGGTGGCTCTCAAGCTCAGTTTGGAGGTGCGATCAGTTGTGCCCGAACCCTTGAGATCCTGGAGGCAGCAAAGATTGCCTATCCGAGCAGGCTGCAAATGTAAATGAGCAATTGTGATGCCAGGTTACCCCCTTAGGACTTCACAGGAAGCCTGGAGCGTTGAGAGTGAGAATGGACCTTATATTCCGCTAGATCCAGTCTCTTCCTCTTTTTTTTTTTTTTTTTTTGCGGTACCAGGGATTGAACCCAGGGGCGTTCTACCTCCGCGCTATGCCCCCGGCCCTATTTTTTTTTATACTTTATTTTGAAACCGGGTCTCATGAAGTTGTGGAGGGCCTCACTAAGTAGAGAGAGAGAGAGAGAGAGAGAGAGAGAGCTGAGGCTGGCCGTGAACCCAGATCCTCCGGTCTCCGCCTCCCAAAGTACTGGGATTACAAGCGTGCGCCACCATGCCCGGCCCTCTTTTTTTTTTTTTTAAGGAATTTAACTCGGGGCATTCTACCTTTGAGCTACACCTTGATTCCTTTGTGTGTGTGTGTGGTACTAAGGATTGAACCCAGGGGTGTTCTACCTCTGAGCTACACCTCCATGCCTATTTTTTATTTATTTATTTATTTATTTATTTATTTATTTATTTATTTATTTATTTATTGTGGTACTGGGGATTGAACCCAGGGGCATTCTACCTTTGAGCTACACTTTGATTCCTTGATTCCTTTGTGTGTGTGTGTGGTACTGAGGATTGAACCCAGGGGTGTTCTACCTCTGAGCTACACCTCCATCCCTATTTTTTATTTTATTTATTTGAAACAGGATCTCACTAAGTTGCTGAGGGCTTCACTTAAGTTACCGAGGCTGGCTGTGAACTTGCGGTACTCCTATTTCCGCCTCCCAAGTACTGAGATTACAAACATGTGCCACCAAGCCTGGCTTTCATACCTTTTTATTTTTTATTTTGAAACATGGTCTCTCTAAGTTGTTGAGGGTCTCACTAACTTGCTGAGGCTGACCTCATACCTGTGATCCTCCTGTCTCAGCCTCCCAAGTACTGAGATTACTGGAGACAGCAAAGAGCAAGAGCGTGTGCCACCACGCTCAGCTGAGCCTCCTCTTATGACTTGTGGAGATCCAGACCTTAGAGAGGTTAAGTGGCCTGCCTGAGGTCACACAACTAATGGCAAAGATGGAATCAGAACCTGGGCCTCCTACCTGCGGGTGCCCTGATTGTGACAATCAAAAGCAAACCCATGTCTCTTATTTTGTTCCATCTCCAAATTTCAGGATAAGTGTATTCTTTGTTAGATTTACTCTTAGTTAAAATAAGCCCTTCAGGGCTGAGTTTCTTTGGAATGTGATTGGGTAGTGTTCTAAGCATGGATAAACTAAGATCTTCACTACTCATTCCTTTATCTATCCACTCATTGGACATGTTGCATGTCAGACCCTGTGTAGATGTGGGGAATAAGAGGATGAATTTTTCCTGCCCTCAGGAAGTATGGAGATGATGCTGGAAGACACTCGGTGACAAGCCATCTAGTACCTCATGACCAGTGCAGGGCAGGCATGTGTGAGGTATCTAGGAAAACACAAAAGGAGATTATCTAGTTGAGACAGGGGTGTGGGTCAGGAGAATTCAGAGGTGCCAATTTATGAAATAGGAGGGCTAGAGTTAGTAGACCGGAACTTACTTTTGGATAACAAAGTTCACTCTGCCAGAATTCTTGAAATATTTTGAAGAAATTTGGCAGTGTGCTGTTCTTATGTGGGTCAGACCTCTTCAAGTGTTGTATTCCGTGGCCTCTGGTGGGCCGCACAGAGGAAACAGCTTGTAGCGTTCAGAGAGAGCACGTTATGCTGCCATACATGGCAACCAGATCACCATTTATCCTTTCTCAATTACTCGTGTTTATACTACTCCAACCACATGCTTCCTCACTGTTGTTCAGACGCGCCAAGTTCACTCCCGCCTTGGGGCCCTGGGGCTTGCTCCTCCCTCGATCGCTTGCCTTGGGTAACCATGTGCTCCTCACTTTATTCTGCTCTCAGATCAAACGTCCTTCTATTAGGAAGAACTTTCCTGACCATCTCCAGAGAAACAGCAAACCGCAAGCAGGATTGTGTTGAATGAGGGCTCTCCAAAGAGATACGTCCACATCCTCATCTCCAGGATCTGTGAGTGGGACCTTAAAATGTAATTAAGTGAAGGAATTAGAGATGAGATCATCCTGAATTATTTGGGTGGGCCCTGAATCACATCACAAGCATGTTTATAAAAGAATGGCAGAGGGAGAGAGACAGAAGAGAAGGCCTTGTGAAGATGGAGACAGAGCTTGGAGTGAGGCCAGCTATATGATGCAGGTTCAGGAATGCGGACAGCCGTCAGAAACTGAAGAGGCATGGAACCATTCTCGCCTGGAGCCCTGGGAGGAAGCACACCCCACCAATACTTTGATTTTAGACTTCTGGTCTCCAGATGTTCAAGAGAATGAATTTCTGTTTGTTTTAAGTCACCAAGTCTGTGGTAATTTGTTATGGCAGCCACAGGAAACTGATATACAATCACTTGTCATTCTCTATTCCCTTTACCCTACTCTTCTTTATCAGCACCTGACTACATATATATATATATATATATATATATATGTATGTAGTCTACATATATATATGTAGTCTCTCTCTCTCCCTCTCTCTCTATATATATATGTATGTAGTCTACATATATATATGTAGTCTCTCTCTCTATATATATATATATACATATATCTATATGTATATATATACATATATATATAGATCTATATGTATATATATATATAGATATAGATAGATAGATAGGTAGATATAGATAGATAGATAGATAGATAGATATTCAAGAAGACTATGCTAAGTATGGCTATTTTTTTTCTGCATTGGCCAATCACATTGCTCAATCACATTCTCTCAAGGCCAGATCTTGCCATTCATGATAAGGGTAGGAACTGCTTAATTAAACACATCAAGCCTATGATTCTCCATTGTGAGCAGATGGGCTCCCTAGCATCTTTAGTTTCCACCCTTGGACACTCATTCAGCCTATCAGCTTTTGTATTATGAAGAGAAAGGTAAAGGCCAATTTTACACGTGCAGCTTTGTGGAGTTTGCTGGCGTCCATCAGTGTTGGAGGGGATGACACTCGCCTTATAGAGATAGCCCTTTACTAATACCAGCTGTAAAATTTACATATGGTAGGATGTGTTAATCAGCATCTCATTGCTGTGACAAAATACCCGAGAAAAACAACTTCAAGGAGGTAAGAGTTAATTTGGCTCACAGTTTCAGGTTTGAGTACCTGGTCATCGGGCTCCATCCATTGCTCTGCACCTGAGGCAGAACATCATGACAGAAGGGTGAGGCGGAGAAAGCTGCTCACCTCATGGCAGCCCGAAAGCAGAGAGAAAGGAAGGGGCTAAGGATAAGATATAGTACCCAAGGGCACAGCTCCAAGGAGCCACCCCCTTTAAGTAGGTTGTAGCTCCTCCAGTTTCCACCACCTCCCAGTATGAATCCCTTAGTGGATTAATCTATCAACGAGATCAGAATCTTCATGATCCAATCACTTCCCCAAATCCCCACTTCTGAACACAGCTGCAATGGGGACCAAACCTTCAACACACGAGTCTTCACGGGACACTTCATATCCAAATTATAACATAGGATTCCAATTTTGCTTAATACACATACACACACATTTATATATACATATACATACATATACACAAACACAGACACACAAGATACCATCTCTCTTTCTAAAGAATATTGGTTGGAAACACCTACAGTATTGGAAATATTAGCGGTTATTATTTCTAGGTTCCCAGGTTTATAATGGCTTTATTTCTTCTTGTTACTTTTCTTTATTTTCCAAAATGTAAGCTGAAATTGTTTCTAACCATTCTTCCAGCAGATAAAACCTCAGCTTTGCCTTTGAGATTTCATTCCTAGAACTGGTTCAGAATATAAATGCTAAGGTTAGCTTCAGTGCAATCAACTGGAGATTTCCTCGAGTCTCAGGCTGGTCTTGTGCAAGTTGTGTTTGTCTTTTTTCCTCCCATTTTTTAAACAATCAGACACCAGACTCTCTGGAAAAGAGGAATAACAGGGCAACTATTGTCTATCAAGAATTTTAGTCAGGATTACCCGTCTGCCCCTCATCTTTGCGATTTTGTTGGTTCCTTTGATAAGAACTCTTTCTTGAGGTCTTAGGTAGACTTAATTTAAAGCATTGATCTCATCACACTTTTTTAGCTTCTGGTTAAAAATAGAACATCTCTTATAATTCCCAAGGAATATCAATTCTGTCAAATCTCATTGCTAATTCATAAAGGACATTTGACTGCTCAAATAGAATAGTGTGGGCATCCAATGGTTATTTTTCCAAAATTGTTTCTTGAAGGAGTTTAGCACCCCATCTTTTGTTAGCTGCATAGATCTGAACCGGTTAAACTGAATCCAGTGTAGATAAATTTGATTTTGCATGAATTAGAGCAGCATTTGCAAAAAAGCTCTTGACAGAATGTTCCATTCGCATTCAGTATCAGCATGTTTTGTTTTTCTCTTAAGGTTAGGAAGAAAAGGGTTTAAATCACACATTGTAGGCAAATGTGTTATATGCGTTAGTGTGGAGGGAGCATAAGTTGTTATTATGATAATGTTAATAACACTTTCCATGTATTACATTTTGGTTGACATTTAATCCTAATTGAGAAAAACCTAAAATTAATCTTTGTAAGAAACAAGACCAGAGTGGCTAATTGGGTTTAGAAGTGGGACTAATGGTAGTATAATCAGATTGATGAGCTGTTAAATATCTGATGTGAAAACCTTGTCATGAAACGATAAGAATCTGCGCAAAAGTCCTCTCGAATTTGCCCCTTGTCCTTTATTTCGCAGTTTGTTCAAAAGGCTTATTACCTCAGCTTCAAAGCACAGATCCAAGATATTTACCAGCTGGTAACTTTTATTTTTTTAATCAGCTCAGCTTTCCTGAGAAAGACACAAAAGGAGAGGGAGGGGAAAAAAAACATTCTTTACTGTCTGTCTATCCAGGATAAGATGTTACTGATTTTATTTAGGTGAATGAATGAACCATGAGGTTGGTCATCTACAACAAGGATGCTGAGTTGGGGGGCAGAAGACCTTGGTGATTCGGATATCTTACAGTTAGTTTTCAAATCTGTTTATAGTTGAATTGTTTCATGTTTGGGATGTGACAGAGAGAAAGAGAGAGAGAAAGAGAGAGAGAGAGAGAGAGAGAGAGAGAGAGAGAGAGAGCAATGGAAGTGGGAACTTGGCAGGACAGGATGGGTTTGAGCACAAGGTTTTCACAAAGGTTAAATTCCTCCCATTGTCTTTGGCTGAGGAAAGACTGTCTGAGTCCTTGCCGGGACATCTGGTCCACAGGCTCTGGAAGACTTTCACGGAGGTAATGGAGGATATAAAACACAGTTCCATTTTTCCTTTTTTCCATAAAAGGCAGAAGTCAGTGGTAGGTGTTCTACAGAAAAACTCCATGAAGTTATATCAGAGACCTTCTAGAAAACCTGAAGACCACCCAAACCACGGAAAAAGGATCATCAATGTGATAATTTTTTTCCATACTGGGGATTGAACCTGGGGGCATTCTATCTTCGGGCTATACCCCCAACTCTATTTTATTTTTATTTTGAAACAAGGTCTTGCTAGGTTGATGAGAGTCTCACTACTTGCTGAGGCTGTCCTTGAACCTGTAATCCTCCTGTCTGAGCCTCCAAGTACTGGGGTTACAAGTATGAGCCACCACACCTGGCTAATGTCATCAATTTGATGACACCAATGAGGCTAATGGTCATGCGCTTATTGCTCTAGTCTTTGCTTCAGAACATGTTGTGGAAGCAAAAGGGTTATAACGTCAGATTTGAGGGTTTTTTTTTTTTTTTTGTACTAGGGGCATTCTACCTTTGAGCTACATTCCCAGCCCTTTTTTTCCTTTTTTTTTTTTTTACTTATTTTTTTTTTTTTTTGCAGTACTGGGGATTGAACCCAGGGCATTCTACCTCCGAGCTACACTCCCAGCCCTACTTTTTATTCTTTATTTTGAAACAGGGTCTCACTAAGTTGCAGAGGGCCTCACTAAGTAGCCGAGACTATCCATGAACCTGTGATCCTCCTGTCTCAGCCTCCCAAATACTGGGATTACAAGCATGTGCCACCATACCCGGCTTTTATTTTTTATTTTGAAACAGGGTCTCACGAAATTGCTGAGGGTCTCGATAAATTGTTGAGGTTGGCCTTGAACCTGTGATCCTCTTGTCTCAGCCTCCCATGTACTGGGATTACAAGCCCACCATGCCTAAAATTTAAGTCTTTAAAAGGTTACTGAGGAGCCGGGAGTGGTGGCGCATGCTTGTAATCCCAGTACCTGGGAGGTGGAGACCAGAGGATCGGGGTTCGCGGCCAGCCTCAGCTACTTAGTGAGGCCTCCGCAACTTCGTGAGATCTGGTTTCAAAATAAAGTATAAAAAAAATAGGACCAGGGATGTAGCTCAGAGGTAGAAAGCCCCTGGGTTGAATCCCCGGTACTGCAAAAAAAAAAAAAAAAAAAAAAAGTTACTGAGGAAGAAAGAATTGAGAAACTGGACTTTATTAAAATTAAAATTTCTAGCTGGGCTTGGTGGTGCACACTTGTAATCCCAGTACTTGAGAGGCTGAGACGGGAGGATCGCAGGTTTGTGGCCAGCCTTAGGTACTTAGTAAAGCCTCCGCAACTTAGTGAGACCCTGTTTCAAAATACAGAATGAAAAATAGGGCTGGGGGTGTAGCTTGGAGGTAGAATGCCCCTGGGTTCAACCCCCAACACTGAAAAAAAAAAATTCTTCTCTGAGGAAGATATTGTCAAGAGAATGAAAACACAAACCACAGACTAGGAGAAAATATTTGCAAAACACATATCTGACAAAGGACAGGAATCCAAACTGCACTAAAAACTCTTAAAATCGAGAATAAGAAAACGTGTAAGTTAAAAAATGGATCTAACACCTTACTGGACATCTCATCAAAGAAGATACATAAATGGCAGATAAATATGTGAAAAGATGCTGAACATTTCATGTCACTAGGGAACTGCAGATTGAAACAATGAGATGCCACAACCTATTAGAATGGCCTATTAGAACAGCCAAAGCCACGCCTAATGCCGGCAAGGACGTTGAGGAGCAGGAACTCATGTTCACTGTGGTGCAAGACCAAATGGTATAGCCACTTTGGAAGGCAGTCTGGCACTTTCTTACCGCAGCAAACATTCTCTTACTGTAATGATCCGGCGGTCACACTCCTTGATATTCACCCAAAGGGATTGAAAACTTAGGTCTACATAAAAACCTGCACATAGATGTTTATAGCTGTTTACTCATAATTTTTATTTTTTTGGTGTGTGTGGTACTGGGGATTGAACCAAGGGGTGTTCTACCTTGGAGCTACACCCTTGCCCCTTTTTATTTTTTATTTTGAAACAGGGTCTTGCTAAGTTACTGGTCTCAAACTTGCATTCTTCCTGTCTCTGCCTCTCAAGTACTGGGTTTGCAGGCGTGTGCCACCACCATGCCTGGCTAGTTTACTCATAATTGACAAAACTGGAAACAACCACGATGTCCATCAGTAGATGAGTTGCTAAGCTGTGGTACATCCAGACAATGGAATGTTATCCCATGCTAAAAAGAAATGAGCTGTCAAGCCATGAAAAGACATGGAGGAAGCTAAATGCATATTACTAAATCTAAGAAGCCAGTCTGAAAAGGATATGTACTATATAATTCCAACAATATGACATTCTGGAAAAGGCAAAACTATGGAGGTAGTAGAAAGATTAGGGGCAGGTGGGAGGAATGGAGGGATGAAGAGGCAGAGAACAGAGGATTTTTAGGGCAGCGAAACTATTCTGTATGATGCTGTAGGGGTGGACACATGTCATTGTACATTTTTCCAAATAGAGTAGAATGTACAACACCAGGAGAGAACCCTAACATAAACTATGAAATCTGGGGATGTTCTAATAATGATGTGTCAATGTAGGTTCATCATTTGTAACATATATACCATTCTGGTGGAGGATGTTGAAAATGGGGGAGGCTACGCATGTGTGGGGTAGGTAGTGTACAGGATCTCTCCATCCCTCCCACCTACCTCCTGAAAAACAAGGGTGTTCTTACTGTCTCCATAGTTTTGCCTTTTCCAGAATGTCATATTGTTGGAATCATTTAGTATATAACCTTTTCAGACTGGCTTCTTAGATTTAGTAATATGCATCTTAGATTTCGTAATATGCATTTAAGTTTCTTCCATGTCTTTTCATGGGTTGACAATTCATTTATTTTTTGCAAAAAACCAAAAAGAAGATACTGAGCGATTAGGTATCAAGTTAGCTATCTAAAATACACAGGTTCAATATTTGGATATGGGATTTGAGGTGGAAGATGTGGAAGCAGTAGAAAGGAATGAGAGAGAAAACTCAGACAAGAAGTAGGGTTGCCAAGGCAGTATAAGCATAGGAAAGTCTAACTCAGGTACGAATTCTGTGTATGTTTGTACATGAAAATCCACCTGCTGGAAACACCCAGAGATGTTCAGTATCACAGCTGGTGTTTCTTTGATTTGGGTGCTGGGAGAAAGGTAAAGGTTAATTTTATGGGATTCCAACCATTCCCTTCTGCTTCCACCCTTGCAGCAAGTGCAAAATTGCAAAGGGAATATTTTAACCCAGAATTTTGAAAAGAGATTGAATGCACTAAAAATAATATTATCCATTAACTGTGCAGTGGCTCCCCCCAAAAATATAGATCATAGTCAAAGGAATCTGAAGTCAGAGGGTTTTTAAAATACTTTTATTGGTGCATTATATAGTCTCACATCATAATGTAGTTCATAGTGATAATGACATACATGCACACAGCACTTGGTGGGCTTTTCTTTACCTTAAACCTCTCTTAATGATCCATGTTGGTGCATTTCTTAGCAAAAAGTCTGCTGCTCCCTGAGTTCCTCTGGCCTCCTGGCAGGGGAAGCCCTCTTGTCGGTATAGCCCAATTGCCCCCCATTCCCCTTGCAGCTGCCTCCCCACACCCTGGGTTCTTACTTGCTGGGAGTCAACTTCTTTGCCAGGTGGGAATGCTCAAGGGTCTACCTCTTTCTACAAGGTAGAGTTTTTTGCCTTGAAAGTACTTCACTTTCTTTTTTTGCAGCACTGGGGATTGAACCCAGGGGCATTCTACCTCCAAGCTACACCCCCAGCCCAATTTTTTATTCTTTATTTTGAAACAGGGTCTCACTAAGTTGCGGAGGGACTCGCTAAGTAGCTGAGACTGGCTGCGAACCCAGATCCTCCGGTCTCAGCCTCCCAAGTACTGGGATTACAAGCGTGCATCACCTCGCCCAGCTGAAAGTACTTCACTTTCTAGAGTCTGGTCCAAGACAGAAATGGAGAATTCCAGCAAATGTTGTTGTCTCAAGCTCTGCACTCACTGGCTAGTCTTGGAACTATCCACCCCCAGGCCCTCTGCCCAGCCCACTAGAACTTCTTCTACACTACCCTCCTAGCCTGCCACTCACACTGCAACCTTAAGGGCAGGTAATTTTATTTACCAAGCATCTCTGCAGAAAGAGAGGGGAAGAGCAGGTGAGATAAATCCACAGATGTGGCCTTCAACAGAGACCAGAAGCTCAGGATAAAGAATTCAAGACAAGCAATTCTGGCCAAGCCTTCCTCTCCACGCATGGAGTCTAATGATTCAATGAGGTCTTTGAAAAATGTTTAAAAATATTTGAAGGGAGTAAGTACCTGTTGAAAAAAATAAAACACATAGAAGTAGGTAAAGTAAAAGTGAAAATTTCCATTTCCCTGCGTCTCCCTTCACCCTATCCTCCCAGAAGGAAACACTGCTGACATTTGACATGAGTCCTTCCGGGCCTTTCTGTGCAACATGAATACATAGCAATTGTGTCTTGAGACCCAATTATATCCACAAACAATGGAATCCAGAAACTTCTTGGACGACCAGAATATGCCATCGGGTTGTTGATATCAAGGTCTTTGAACACTGAGGTTTTCCTTTCTTTTTTTCTTTCTTTCACTTCTCCATCCTATCTGAGAATGTAAAGTTTTAACAGATATGTTTAAAGGGAACCATTATGTGTTCCAAAACTCACACACATCAAAATTCACAGTATTTAATGATCTCCATTCCTCCTCCACAATTCCATCTGCATCGGCACAGCCCACTATTGAAAGGAACTTAGTAAAACTCATCAAAGCCGGGCTCTGGGTGTCTCATTTTAGCTTGCCTTGTGTATTAAATGCATTCTTCTGGACACCTAGAAAATAATCCAAATCATAAAGAAATAGGCAATAATTTTTCCAATATTTTAAATTCCCCAAACTTGTGAAATAACTGTTCTGGGAACTTCTTGATTTGGTCATTTCAGGGTGATGAAGCTGTCATTCTGTGCACTCTGCTCGGCAGTTCTGGACCTTTAAGTGTTATTATTTCTTAAGGAACCTTAGAACCTTCTGGCATAACTTCTCCATTGGACAGATGAGAAGGGGAAGGCACAGAGAGGGCAGAAGACTTGTCAAATGTCACAGAGCTGGAACAAGAGACCAGGGCTCTGGCTTTCCACCCTGGGCACTATTTATTACATCTGGAGGCTACTCTGT
Organism: Glis glis; assembly: GCA_004027185.1. Taxonomy (NCBI): domain Eukaryota; kingdom Metazoa; phylum Chordata; class Mammalia; order Rodentia; family Gliridae; genus Glis; species Glis glis. The sequence continues at coordinate 11,466 of PVJS01022260.1, forward strand.
TTCTGATGCCTTCAAATTCCTTTTTCTTTACATTTTTGCTTCAAAATTACTGTAGTTGTATATATTGCTTTTCCTGTATCGTTCACCCTGCGCATTTTTTGTTTACTTTTATTTTGTTTTTTAATGAGACCAGGGTCTCACTGTGATGCCCAGGCTGGCCTCTAACTCTTGGGCTCTAGTGATTCTTACACCTTAGCCTCCCTAGTAGCTGAATCACAGGTATGGTGGCCTCATCCCAGCCAGAGTACTCATTTTAGAAATGATGTTTTAATTAAGTTTTATTTGCAGTTGCCAAATAGTATCTGTGCCACCTTATGCAGGTGGTGAGTCAGGGCGTGGGTGCGGTCTAAGAGACCATGCTCAGGCTCACCCTCGGCAGAGGAGGCGGCTCCACTTTGAAAGTGGCACTGGCTGATGGGGTCTGGGCTGTTTCTCAAGATCTCAGTGTTGCTGCTGTTTTGGAATTGTGGCAGCACCTCTCAAAATTTGCTTCAAGTTAGTGAGTGGAGTAGAAAGATTATTCAGTAGTGGTGTTGGGTTAAATGGCTAACCATTGCCTCTGGGTGCCTTGGTGCAGGTCTGGAATCCCAGCTACTCGGAGGCAGAGGTAGGGGGATCTCAAGTTGCTAGCTTCAGCAACTTAGTGAGACCCTATTTCAAAATAAAAAATACAAATAAAAAGGGCTGAGGATGTAGAGCACCACTGGGTTCAATTACTGGTATAAAAAAAAAGCAAAAAACCCCCAAAACATTACTACCTTATTCCTTATATATATAAAAAAAATTCCAGATGGATGTAGCTTAGTGGTAGAGTGCCTGCCAACAAGGCCCAAGTCCCCGGGTTTGCTCCCCAGCACCACAAAAAATAAAAAGGTCTGTGTGTGTGTGTCTATGAGACAAAGAGATACTTTACTGGAGATTTTTTTTAAAGTTTTACAATTCAATAACAAAAGGACCTATACTCAATAGGAAAAAGGACAGAGCAAAGGACAGCGGGAGAGGCAGACAAAAGAAATACAAATAACTTGTAAACATAAAGAAAATGGCCAGTTTCATGAATAATTTTCAGTAAATGCTAATTAAAACTTAAGATAATCTTTTCACCTATGAGATGGACAAAAATCATAGTTTTTATTTTTAATTTATTATTTTGGGGTGGAGATTGAACCTGGGGCCTTGTACATGCTGATCATGCCTGCTTTACCACTGCACTACAGCCCTCACAATGTTTTTGTTTTGTTTTGTTGTTTATTTGTTTTTGTTTTTTGAGACAGGGTCTTGCTAAGTTGGCAAGGCTGATCTCCAATTTGCAGTCCTCCTGCCTGAGCTTCCCAAGTAGCTGGGATTACAGGCACATACCACTATAGTTGTTTTTATAATAAGCAAGTCTGGTGAGGCTTCAGGGAATAGAGGCTGGATGGCTTCATCTTTTGTGTATGGGGGGCTGGAAATTGAACCCCAGGCCTAAGCATGCTTGGCAAGTGCTCTACTATTGAGCTATATCCCCAGCCCAAGAGGCACTCTTAAACACAGTTAGGAGCCGGGCATGGTAGCGCACGCTTGTAATCCCAGTACTTGGGAGGCTGAGACCGGAGGATCCGGGTTCGCGGCCAGCCTCAGCTACTTAGTGAGGCCCTCCACAACTTCATGAGACCCGGTTTCAAAATAAAGTATAAAAAATAGGGCCGGGGGTGTAGCTCAGAGGTAAAACACCCCTGGGTTCAATCCCCGGTACTACACACACACACACACACACACACACACACACACACACACAAAACACAGTTAGGAGACATGTAATTCAGTATAAGTTCCTTGAAGGGAAAATTGACATGATTGATGAAAATTTAAAATCCAAATACATCTTGACCTAGCAATTTCTTTGTATAGAATTAATCTAGGAGATTTATGTACAAGGATGTCCACGACAGTCCTGTGTGTTGTGCAAAAAATTGGAAATCATCTAAGTGATTTTCAATAATGATTTGGCTGAATAAATTATGCACCTTCACATGGTGGAATACTGCAGGATGTAGATACATACCCCCTCTCTGGGAGAGGACCCCTGCACAGGCATAGCTATTGCAGTACGGTTTGTAAGTAGCAAAAAATGGAGCGACAACCCAGGTGTCCTTCAACAGGGGCTTGGTTAAGTGGATTGTGTGTGGACCTACAGTATTATTCCTTATTTCATTTTCTTCAAAATGCTTATAACACTCTCTGTTCATCTTGTTGGCTTCTTTTTTACTGTCTCACTTGAGTGTGAGTCTCATAGGGCAAAACCTTCTTAGCTGTTCATCCCTCTTAATACTGTATGAGATATGTGTTTAATTGAAGGAAAAGTAGATAGGATTGTCCTGTTTTTATAAAAATAACTGTGAATGTAAGAATATATATAGAGAAAAGAAACGGGAAGATATGCACCACGTTGTTGACAATAGTTGTCTCTGAGGGGTGGGAATATAGGGTATATTATGTTCTATTTCTTATATTTTTATAATGTCTGATTTTTGAATAATGAACATATGTTGTTTTCTCACATTCAAAAAAGATTTTTTGGTAGTAGAGATTGAACCCAGGGACATTCTACCTCCAAGCTACACCCTCAGCCCTTTTTATTTTTTGTTCTGAAAGTGGGTCTCCCTAGGTTGCTGAGTCTCTCTAAGTTGCTGAGACTGGCCTTGAGCTTGTGATCCTATCTCAGTTTTCCAAATACTGTGATTACAGACATGCACCACTGTGCCTGGCGTCATATTTATTTTAATTATAAAATATAATTACAAAGAGTAGGCAAGGCTTGGGGAGATGACATTCTAGATCTACACTTTCCAATATGTAGTCATCGGCCACATGTGGCTATTGAGCACTTGAAATGTGACTACTACAACCAAGAAACTTTTAGATTTTATTTAAACTAATTTAAATTTGAAAATTGATATTTAAATACTTGATTCAGTTATTGGAACACTTTTAAGTATGCTTAGAACAACTTGGGTATGTGAATCTACTTTTTCAAGTATAAATTTTATAACATCTATATTTAGATCAAGTTTTTTTTTTTCAGTGAAAATGTCACATCCAAATTGAGATGTATAGAAAATTTAAAATATACACTGGGTTTCAAAGGTTTAGTACAAAAAGAATAATATAAAAATCTCATTATTAATTGCTTATATTGATTATATGTCGAATTTGTTACTAGACCCAGGTCTGGGCTGCTCACCACTTCAAAGCCAATATTCGGGAGATAAAGAGTCTACGGGAAGAAATCAGGTTCATTCAAGGCCTGGCACCCTGGCAGGTGGAGGGGGCTATCATTCTCAAAGCTCCATCTTGAGGAACTCAGGACTACAAAGGGCTTCTGTAGGGAGGGAAAGGAAGTGGGACGGTCAGCAGGAGGCTACATGCTGAGTGGGTAGGGTCTTTGTCATCTCAAACCTTTGTCTTTTCTTTCCCCTTTGGCCAGAACATCCTAATCAACCTTGACCTCCTGGGCTAGTTTCTTTCCTTCTTTCCTTCCTTCCTTCCTTCCTCTTTCTCTCTCTTTTCCTTTTCTTTTTTTGAACTGGGATTGAACCCAGGGGTGCTCTACCACTGAGCTACAACCCCAACCTCTTTTATTTATTTATTTTTTATATTGAGACAGGGTGTGGCAAAGATGCCCAGGCTGCCCTCAAACTTTCCATCCTCCTGCCTCAGCCTCCCAAGTAACTGGGATTACAGGAATGTACCATTGCCCCTGACTAGTTTCTATATCTTCTTGAAACAGTCATCTTACTTTTCTGCAAGTAAAACCTCATAGCAATTAACATGCTTCGTGTTAGATGATTTACAGAACTAAAGACTAAGAAGGGGTGTTACATGTTTTTTGTGTTATCTGCAGGTCACCAGATGTTCTGGGTTCTGTAAATCTAAAGAAAAATTATTCAGCAGTTAAAATCTTTTAAGAATTTAGAATTCAGGGCAGAAAGGAGGGTGCATAATCCTTTCAGAAGGTACAGGGAGGGGGAGCAAAAGTGACTCTGCCAAAGACAATTCCCAAACAAGTGGTCATTGTTAAAAACAAATTTTGGGGGGAATATAGGATTAAATAAAATGTTATTAAAAGTAATTTCGCCGGGCGTGGTGGCGCACGCTTGTAATCCCAGTACTTTGGGAGGCGGAGACCGGAGGATCCGGGTTCGCGGCCAACCTCAGCTCTCTCTCTCTGTCTCTCCCTCCCTCTGTCTCTCTCTCTGTCTCTCTCTCTCTCTCTCTCTCTCTCTACTTAGTGAGGCCCTCCATAACTTTGTGAGACCCGGTTTCAAAATAAAGTATAAAAAATAGGGCCGGGGGCGTAGCGCGGAGGTAGAACGCCCCTGCGTTCAATCCCTGGTACCGCAAAAAAAAAAAGTAATTTCACCTGTTTTCTTATAATGTAGCTACTAGAAAATTTTAAGCCACATAAGTGGCTCACATTCTGTTTCTATTGGACAGTGCTCATCTAGATGGCAGGGAAGCTGGAAGAGGAAAAGTCTTGAGACCTGGGGAGAGGAAGGAGGCTAGCCACAGGGAAGGCCTGAGGCCCTGGTGCCGAGGTGTGCTGGTCTGTAGGACTGACTGGTCCACTGAATTCTCACCCACCAGAGAACCAGGAGCTCATGGGGAGTCTGGGGCTGAGCCACCAAGTGGAATAGTGACCTGCATGTGAATGGCGAGGCCCCTTTAATCCTCAGGACAGCCCCTCTCCTACCTTCCCTCGATGTTCTGAGTTCCCTGGGCCCCACTCGCTGTCCATCTAGTTCCCTGCAGGTGGCCTATCTCCCTTCCCAGGCTCAGCCATTCTGGGCTTGGAGCATTCTGGAGGAGGAAGGGAGGGGACCTCGATGACAAGGCAGCAGAGGCCCCACTTCACCGGCACCAGGTCCATTGCTCCTTCGGGGGCAGGGAGCCCTTGAACACGGGCCTCCTCAGAGCAGCTGCTGGGCCCCAGAGTCTCTTTAAGTTCTTTAAAAATAATTTCTGATTCCAAAGAGCTTTAGATTGTATGGTCTATATTTATTGATATTTACCATATTAGAAACTAAAATCTCATGCTTTCCCCTGAGGGGTCCTTGGACCACACTTTCTAAACCCCATTACACATAATGAAACAGAAACAGAGCTTGGTAGTGGTGACAAAACCAAGCAGCACTGACGAAACCAAACCTGGCCTGTGCCCTGCCTTTTAAAGCAGCCTGTGTCCCAGTGAAATGCTATAGTCTGGCGCCGCCCTTTGCCTAGCCCACCTGGGCTGCCCTGCCTGCCTTTGACTGAATAGCATCCCAGTTGCTGGGAATGCAGTTTCACCCAGGCGTCTCATTTCCTGGCCTGAAGGCAGGCACGTGACCCCAGCTTGGGGCCCCTCCTGAGGGGTGCTGATGGGTTTGTGGGGGCTGCTTCAGAGCTGAGGCTATTTGGAAATGGGATTTGGGGCCTGACTCTCTTTTCTTTTTTCTTTTCTTTCTTTCACACTGGGGATTGAACCCAGGGGCATTCTACCTCTGAGCTACACCCCCAGCCCTTTTATTTTTTATTTAGAAACATGATCTCTCTAAGTTGCTGAGGAGCTTGTTAAGTTGCCAAGACTGACCTTGAACCTGCGATCCTCCTGTCTCAGCCTCCCAAGTCCTAGAATTATAGGCGTGCACCACTGCACCCAGCGTGACACTTTTAAGAGGTTCTGCTGGGCAGCCTGAACAGGAAGTAGAGCACAGGAAGTGCATCCTCAGGGTTAACACAAGGGCTTGTGCCACTGCCCATCACAAGGGCATGTTGCTGGTGGGTGCAGTGGGAGGTCAGCCGGGCTCCTCTGCCTCTTAACTACCTTCAGCATTGCTGTGCCCATGGCAAGTTAGCAGCATTATGGTGGGGAGGAGGGATTATCTCTAAAGTGGACTAAGTTTTGGAGGAATGAGATCCTGGAGAGTTGGGCTAGAAAGTCTGTCTCTGATTCTTACTCTGGGTACTTTGCATGCACTGACTTAACCTCACAACACTGGAAGGTGGCTATTCTGAGTTCCATCTTAAAGATGAGGTAACAGAAGCTTAGAGAGGTTAGCTCACCTGCCCGTGATCACACAGCTAGTAAGTTTTGGAGCCACATTATTCTGTCTGCCTCAATGGCCACAGTTTTAACCCCTGAGCAATACTGCCCAGAAGCCCACACCTACAAGACAGACTTTCACCTTTGCTTTCTTGCCCTTGCAATTTTGGAAGAAACTCCCCAGAGATACCTAATCTTTTGGGAAACCTGATAGGTAGTATTAGGTTGAATGCCGAGAGGAACCAGGCCCAAAATGTGAGGGGTCAGGAATTGGGACACACACCTTTCTTTGAATTCTTGAAGTTTCACTTGAGGAAATTCTATACAAAATTAATCAGACCCCATCTCACCACTCCCATTATCACTTCTAGAGAATTTAGGAATTTAGTTGTGTATGAGATATGGATACATTCAGGTCAGACACAAGACCCAGGACATGTTAACTTTGGGGGCTGAGACCATTTCTTGGCTCCAATTTGCTGTGTAACCTCAGCAAATCATGACTGTCTTTGTGAAGTTTCATTGGTTCACTCTTGAAAAGGTTTGGACTTGCCTGGTAATCCCGGTACTTGGGAGGCTGAGACAGGAGGATCGAAGGTTTGAGGCTAGTACACAGTAACTTAGTGAGACCCTGTTTCAAAATAAAAAATAAAAAGGGGCTGGGGATATAGCTCAGAGGTAGAGCACTCCAGGGTTCAATTCCCAGTACCAAAAAAAAAAAAAAAAAGAAAGAAAGAAAGAAAAAAGAATGGGGGGGTTGGACTAGTATTTTTTTCTGCTTAAATCTTCCCTCCCCCAAAGAAAAATTCCTGCTTGGGGCCCACTTGCTCCCCACTTTTGGCAAATGAGGGCTACCTCTTCCCTCTTCCTGCCTGACTTGCCTCCAGTCCTTGGCTTTTCTGGGTTAGACCACAAAAGGCAGAGCCATGTCTATGGCTGTAGACAACAAGGGGTTAGAAACTGGCACCGACTGCATGACAGATGGGGGCGGGGCAGGGACAGAATACGGAACAGGTCATTTCAGAGGGCGGAGGGAAAGTGATAGTGTGAGGAGGGAGGAAGCTGGGCAGCCAGGAAAGGCCTTATTTACTGGGGACCTGAGGCAGGAAGTACAGGCTCCCTGAGACCCTGAGAATTGGAGCAAACTGGAGGAAGAAACTTCTAGAGAGAGGGAGGGGCCCCTGGGTCCATCAGAAGATCCAGTGACGGGGTCTTGGAGGCACCCCAGGGATGTGGTTGTGGGGAGTCCTCCTCTCTTTCAAGTGGACGGGCAGGTGGCACTCATTGATGGGCGATTGATCAGGTCATCAGTCCTCTGGGAATCAGCCACGGGGCAGGCTGGGTGCTGGGTTATGTGCTCACTGGAGTGTCCTCTGGGCCTCAGTTTCCTTACCTGTAAGACCAAGCCCAAATGAACTACCTGGCCATGGGGCTATAAAGAATAAATGAGGTCAGGAGACCCTCATCATTCAGGGGTGAGTGGTTCTGGGGGATGGCTACTTAGGTATCCTCTTAACACGGGGTGGCATATCTCAGGGAACAACAAGGAAAGCTTCCGTAAGGACTTTATCTTGAAAAATAAAACTTTAGTTTCATCTCAGATGGAAGTATGGAAATAACTTGATTTTCTCTGTGATGGGACTAAAGTTCTAATCACATCTTGCCCTGATTCTCAGAACAAACCCAAGATGTTGACAGTTGGAGTTTTGATTGCTTTTCTTGGCATAATTGTTTCCTGGCAAGCTTGTTCAGGGGTATGATACAATCCTTCACTGCGTGTTCGCTTTTCACAGTACACGCATAAACAAGGTCATTTCTTTGCAAAAATATTCCAGGGCTTTATCAGTTTTCCCAAGGGTTTCAGCTTGGTCCTTTGATATTCAAATGTTCCCTTTTGAAGCACCTGTCATCGCCACCCGTTGGATGTTCTCTTCAGTTGTTAACTGGGGTAACTTTCCCAGATTCTCCTTTGTTAATGGCTTCATGTGTCTGGTTTAGCAGTATACCAATAATGCTTTCACTCATGTCACAAAGTTTTTATTTCCAAGATATGCCATCTTTTTAGCATATTTGCATGTACACTGTGGAAAATAGTCAATAAAAAACGTAATTGATTATGACTTTGGGGGTTCTGGCTAGTATAAAAAGAGGTGGGGCAGCTGGGTGTGGGGCATACACCTATAATCCCAGTACTTGGGAGGCTGAGACAGGAGGATCATAGGTTTGAGGCCAGTCTCAGCAACTTGGCAAGGCCCTCAGCAACTTAGGAAGACCCTGTTTCAAAATAGAAAAGGCTGGGGATGTAGCTCAGAAGTAGAATGCCCCTGGGTTCAGTCCCCAGTAACACACACACACACACACACACACACACACACACACACACACACACGGGTGGGGGAGGGGATGGCAGGAGAGGGATTGAAATAGGAACTTGGTAAGTTCTTTAGTGTATATTTTTGTGTTATGATGACTTTTCTACCTGTAGCCTCATAGCTGAAACTTGGGTAATAAATGCTTATATGACACAGACCAAGGGAAAGTATCCAACCAAGAATTTAGACAAGGAAGAGCAAAGATGTTTCACCTAGTGAACTCTGATCGATTGATAGTAACTATCTGAAGTATGGAGTGGAAAAAGATCCTGAGACTTGGGCCTTACTAGGTGAGAGTACTACAATTGATTAATAATGTCTGGTGGGGGCCAGGCGTGGTGGTGCACGCTTGTAATCCCAGTACTTTGGGAGGCGGAGACTGGGAGGATCCGGGTTCGCGGCCAACCTCAGCTCTCTCTCTCTCTCTCCCTGTCTTTCTCTCTCTCTCTACTTAGTGAGGCCCTCTGCAACTTTGTGAGACCTGGTTTCAAAATAAAGTATAAAAAAATAGGGCCGGGGGTGTAGCGTGGAGGTAGAACACCCCTGGGTTCAATCCCCGGTACCACAAAAAAAAAAAAAATGTCTGGTGGGATGTGGGAATTATAAGTGGTTGTATATGTGCTACAAAGCCAACATGGCCCATTGTAAATACAATACAGATAGTTGTTTTTTAGAAATATGGTAAAGTTGGAAGGGATATAAAAAAATGAAAAAAATGACCATTACTCAGAAGGCATTTATACACTGAGGAAACATAAAAAGAAACCAGAGTTGGTTGAATATTTCTTCCAGTAACCACTGCTTGGCCAGCCAGATGGTCGAAAAAGAAGCCTAATCGTTATTGGGAACACACATGACGTTTTTGTTCTGATGGTTTTCGCTTCTCTCTGCTACCTTGCATGGTGGAAATATAAGTGTAAAACAAGTGAGAGAAGAAAACATGTAACATCTTGTTACAGCTTTGGTTCTGGAGTCAGAAAGATTTGGGGTTAATTCCAAACCTAGTATTTAATGTGCGCTATTGGGAAAGTTACTAAATCTGTCTAGATGTCTTTTCCTAATCAGCAAAATGGGAATAATTATGGCAATTGTCATCCTGGATTGTTATGAGGACTGTGTGTGTAGCAATTGCCCCTCCTGAAATGGGGATAGCAAAATTTCCCCCCAAAAGGGGGTATGATGTCTAGTTAAGGGTAACACATGCAAAGTCCTAGGAGCTCACATGCCACCTAACCCTGGGGTCACTCAGATGCCACTGGAGCCAGAGGGGGAATTAATTGGCAGACAGAAAAGAAGCTCCAGCGCTCTGGGGTTAATGCTCAGGATTCTCAGCTCTGTCCTTCCTGCTGCTCTCCAGGAAGGCAGTTGTTGCTCAAGCAACACTCCCATCTCCATTAATTATCTTAAAAGCTAATCAGAAGATACCAGGAAATGCAGCATTCTCTGCATGCCTAACCTTTGCTGAACTCTCTTAAATGCTTTTGTTTGAGAGAAAGTTGTATTAATTCAGATCTGTTCAATCTTTCATCCTTTTCTGTTTCACCCAACCTAAGGATGTACTTATTCTCAGGCCTGGGAGGGAGTCTAAAGTACTCATAAAAAAAAGGGGGGGGGGCTGGGAGGAGGCGGAGTAATAGGGGAGAGTTGGGGAATGAGAAGAGAGAGAAAAGGAGAAGGTTAGGAATTTTATAGTCTGAGAATCAACGGGATGTTTGTTTTACCGTCTCATTTTGAGCTTTTTCATGTTAACGGGAAGAGTTAGATCTTTTAGAAATTGAAAAATTAAATGATTCAGAAGCAAAAGAGAACAAAGACTGAAAAGGTCAATTTAAAGTATCAGTAATGACTTTTGCAGTCAGAAGAGTAGTCAGATATATGATGTGAACATTGATTACTCTCTTAACATAAATTATAGATGAGTAGTACCCTTTGTGAATTGGGTTCACTTGTAATTCTGTTTTAAAAGGTGGGAGCATCAATTATTGGGCAGAGTGGAAGGCACTGGGAGGGAGAGAGGACTTGGGGGCATCGAGGTGATGTATCAGGTTTAACCATCTCCTGGGCTCCAGAGAGGGACAGACCTGGCGCCTACCAGTCCAGGTTCTGGCTACTTTCTAGCTATCTGACATTGGGTCATAGCTCAAGGCTTTAACTTCAATTGTAACAGAAAGATAATAATGGTACCATTATTAATCAAGCCAGGCTAAGCTATGCTGCATTGCTTCCACTCGTTAATGCATAATTAATTATAATTAACACTCAGCATTTTGTAGTTCACTACTACTATGTCTATTTCAGGAAATAAGGGCCTGGCCCAGGGCTATACGGGAAGAAGAATAGCCAGGACTCAAGTGCAGCTTTGTTTACTCAAAATCTCTTTCTTGGTTTAGTATATCTCACTGATCTTAACAGGTGAGAGTCATGGTATCAGGAACAGTTTCTGCTCAATCAGACTGAAAGCAAAATAATTATCTTGGATAGTCTGGTGTGGCCTCTTTGGAAAAGTAAACAAAATAAAAATTACTTATGTGGCATATATAACCAAGCACAATATTTAGAAAGTGCCCATTACCTTTTGTTAATTGAAAAAAAAATAAATCTTTTCCTCCTTTCACATTGTGTAGGCTTCCTTTGCATAATCTACATTCCTACAGGTCTGGCCTTGTATGGATTAAGGCCAAGACTATATGACAGCAACTAGAAGGGAGGGGCACTCGTGTTGTCCTTTTAGTCATGAAGTAGAGGCCTGGCCTCTGCATCCTCCATTATGACCTAAGCTACCTTGCTGTGGCCCAAGGCTGGTTCTCCTGCCCAGTGAGTAGAAGCAGGAGCCAAGCTGGCTACAATACATCTGAGCCAGCTCCTAGGTACTCAGTCCCTCTGAGCTTTTCTTTCTGCCTAACTTCCTATAAAGCTGTACTTTCTAAACTTTAATGTGCATGCAACACTTCCACGGATCTTGTGCAAAAGCAGATTCTGATTCAGTAGGACCAGGTTGAAGTCTGAGACTCTGTCAGGCTCCTGGGTGGTGGCCATGCAGCTGGTCCTCAGACCACACCGCGATTACAAGATAACGTTTACCAGCTTTTCCTTTCAAGGTAAGATGGGACATCATGAAGCTATTTCATTCTAAGAGAGATTTTTTTAAATGACAAAATAATAAACTCCGCCAGACATGCACAAATAATTTACTAAGATGATCCACTCTTTAAAAATTCGTTTTCAGCCAGGTGTGGTGGTGCACACCTGTAATCCCAGTACTTGGGAGGCTGAGACAGGAGGATCTCAGGTTCGAAGCCAGTTTCAGCAACTTAGTGAGGCTCTCAGCAACTTATGGAGACCCTGTTTCAAAATAAAAAAAAAAAATAGAGCTGGGGGTGTAGCTCAAAGGTAGAATGCCCCTGGGTTCAATCTCCAGTATCCAGATAATGCGTTTAGAGTCAGCTGCCACGCCAGGATCTTTCGTGAACTCTCTCACCCTGTGTTTTATTTCCACATGTGCTTATATTAACTTTTGCCTAGTGCTTCAAATGAAGGTTTCTCAGAAAGCAGGGCCTCTAATCTGATTTCCACATTAACCACTGGCTGCTGGTGGATGGAAAATGAATCTGGTGGAGCACTACAAGATCAAGGGCTGGTATCATCCTGTCTGTGCGTCTCCGTGAGCTCTGGCCTTGGCATCTGGCTGCAAATGTGAAGTCCAGCTCACAAAACCATGATTTCCCAACCAGGGGCTTGGCATTTCCTTTTTTTAAAATTTCTTTTCCGTACTGGGGATAGAACCCAGGGGTGCTTTACTACTGAGCTACATCCCCATCCCTTTCTACTTTTCATTTTGAGACAGGTTATCACTAAGTTGTGCAGGCTGGGCTCAAACTTGTCATCCTCCGGCCTCAGCCTCCTGATAGCTGGGATTACAGGTGTGTGCTACCAAACCTGGCGACATTTCCTCTTTTTAATCGCCGTGACAAGCTCCATCCAGCACTTAACAGTGCAGGATCTACCTCCAGCTTTCTCTCTCTGGTTGGTTGTATGAGTCAATGGGCTTTGACGGCCGGCAGGTGCTCAGGAACTTTAGCCTGTATTTTCATATTTTTGTTTCCTTCCCAGCAGATCTAAGCAGCCACTGGCCTGTTTCTGTCAGTCAGATACTGGCATCCCTTCAGGGGGAAGTGTGGGAAGTTCAGTTACTTTGATGATAATTTCTTTTACCTGCATCCCCTCTCTTCTCACCCCAGCTGTGAACAGTTGAAAAAGCGACCAAAGGTTGGAAGATGCTCAGAGAGCTCTGCAGTGTGGCTTCACGGACATCGTCCAGGTACGACATTTTTCCCAAGTCTCAGAGCTGACATCAAAAGCCTTCCCGCCAGTGTTCTGATGCTACTCGTGCAGACTCAAGAAGCTGTGTGGGTCTCAGTGGTGCACCCCACAGGGTTGCAGAAGGAAGGCGAGGAGAGGAACGTGTTGCTTCGTCTGCGTTCCCCTGGCACCAAGCCGGGTGCCATGACAACCACTTGACTCTGGAGACCGGTCCACCTGTTAGGTCGAATGCTGAGAAGAGCCAGGCCAGTTGAGGATTGGGGAACAAAACTTTATTAGGACACCTGCAGCAGAAGGTCAGGGTGGGAGTGCTATTTATAGGGGAGGAGTATGCAAAGTGCAAAACTGAAACCAGAGGGGGTCAGTTTCAGTGGGAGGAGGTGAGGTCGGCTAGTGGAACTGGGTGAGGTCAGCTTTCCTCGGCCATTGGGTTATCTTTAGCACAGCACAGCCTCTGCACAGAAACAGACAAGAAAATGGCAACCAGTTACTACGCCTGGGCTTTATTGTGATCAGTAAAGTATTGTCCTAACATCACCGTGGGCTTTGCAGTAGGTCAGCAGCATCCCTGAAGGGCCAAGATAATTAAAAAAGAATGTCCTGTCAGTTACCAAGACCTGCCACCGTCTTCAAAATGCTCTGTGTGTGCAGCTCTCCCCCACTGTGGCCCGGCTGGGTCCATACCTTGGTCCAGCTTCCCTCCCTCATCCCCGGCCCTCATCCCCAGCCCTTGAGGCCTGTGCCCCTTTAGCACATGCTTGCTAGAAAAAGCTGCTTACAGTTTTCCTCTCCTTGGGCCATTCCTTCACTTAGAAACCTACAGACGCTTGGCATCGCCTTTGAAATTGCACATGAATAGTCCTGCCCATTTCACGGCCCCTGGCAATTGGCGAATCCCGACTTCTCAGCCTATTTCCCGCTACTCCATGGCGCGGCTCAGGTGACCCTGTCTGGGGCTCTCCTCCCCGCTGAGGCTGGTCTTCGGGGTTCAGGGGTGCGCTCTGTGCCCAGTGTGTTCTTCAGATGCTCTCGGAGCACCTTGTCCTGCCTAGTGCCCTGTGTGGTTGTCACCAACACACCAGTTCTATGGCTTTGTTTGTTGTCTGTCTTCCTCAAAAGACTGGAGGTTTAGAAGATCAGGGGCACTGTGTTAATCTGTTCAAATTGTCATATCGAAAATACCACAGACCAGGGAGCTTAAACAGCAGAAATTAACTTTCTTACAGCTCTGGAGACTAGAAATTCAAGAGTAAGGTGTCAAGAAGCTGGTGCGGCTCCTCCTGAGGCGCTCCCCTGGGCCTGCGGACGGCTGCCCTCCCACGGTGTCCTCAGATGCTCTCTTCTCTGAGCTCGCACATCCCTGGTGTCTCTGTGTGGTCAAATTTCCTTTTCTTAGAAGGGCAGCAGTCAGACTGGATTAGGGCCCACCCCAACGGCCTCATTCTAACTTAATCACCGTTTTAAAGGACCTCTCTCCAGTACAGTCATATTCTGATATACAGGGGTTAGGGCTTTAGTATTATATTTTTATATGGGGATTAAACCCAGGGGCTTTCTATGTCCCAGCTACACCCCCAGCCCTTTTTATTTTGGGACAGGATCTCGCTAGGTTGCTGAGGGTCTTGCAAAGTTGCTAAGGCTGGCCTCGAACCTGCGATCCTCCTGTCTCAGCTTCCAAAGTACGAGGATTACAGGCGTGTGCGACCACATCTGGCTAGTATATGAATTTTGAGGGATTCAATATAGCCCATAACAGGCACCAGCCTTCTGTCTCTCTCTAGTGCACCCCCTGCACCTAGCCCCACATTTGCCACATGGAAGTAGGACTCAGCAGAGGATTATGGCTGAAATGACAGTGTGAAGGAAGCTATGGTCTGTCATCTGAAGCCCAGGCTCACCTGAGGGGCCTTTGCAAGCCTAGCAGACTTTCTTCTCTGAGCGTCTTCAGTCTACACATAAGCACAGTCTCATTTGGCCAGCTCTTAACTGGCGTCGACCAATGGGGCTGTGTCTCCCACAATCAGGCACAAAGAAGCCGCCCTAAAACAAACTCTCTGCCCCCCCCCCAAATAGTGGTTTTTCCTTTAAGGACTATCTGGATCTACCATTGATTAAAATCTCCATTGAGGGATCCAGGGAAGCCGCCCTCAAATTCATGAGACCCTTTGGAGAGGAGCTAGATAGAAAATAAAAAGCTGTGGGTTTGGGTACTTTAACCCATAAGCCCTGTTTCTTTTTGCCCTTAAAATCATCACTGACCAAGATGGAAAACATCTACTCCTTTGCCAAATAATGGATTGTAAACATTTCAATCCCCCCGAAACCTTTCAAATCCACATGGCGATTTGGTTTTGTTTCTGCCACTGTTCTCTTGCCAGGCTGGGAAGAATGTCTTCTGAGATTTAAAGAGTTAAGACTAGCTCTGTAGTGTACACATTCCTGGGCAAGTTAATTATTGACCCAGCTTGTAAATCATTCATAGATTTTCAGAGGTATCCATATACTTCTGCTGGCAGCGAACAGTCTCCTGGGCTATTTGCAAAATGGAGCTCAGGGTCAGGGGGAGTGTGAACAAATAATAACAACACTTCCTTTCCTCCCTGAACTTTAATTGCCCCTTTAAATAAAGCCAAGGCTTTCTTCCTTTGCCACCTGCTCAGAGTGCCTCAGTTAATTGCCAAGAAAGCTCCAGTTTCGCCTGCCATTCTCCGTGCCAGGCCACTGGAAGATGCCCAGTGACTTCAGTTTCCTCCAGGAGTGAAGTGCCGGGAGCAGCCATCTTCCCTGTGGCGCCTCAGGGTTGCAGCCAGGGCTGTAGGAATGCAACATCTTAACATTTGGAGTAACTCTTCTAATCCTGTCCCTGAGGGGCGGGGTAAGAAGCAGTGGCTTTCAGTGGGCCTGCCTCTGAGGCATTTAGGCGGGTTTGTGGTTAACCGAGGCCACACACCCTGTAAGCAACAAGGTGGGTTTAATGGTAGTGGCATCTGGTGGGGGCCATACCTCCGTGGTGTCCGGTGTCAGCCTGGCCTGCCTACTTTTAAGTGAGAGGAGAGGCCCGGTCAGGTCTCCCCGGCTGTGGGGTTCAGGTTCAATGCCTGTGAAAACAGACACCAAAATAATCAAAGAGCTGCATTCCTGTGTTTAAATGGCAGCTAATCCCCACTCCTTTGAAGGAGCAGAAAGCACAGGTGACAGCTGAGCCCCTGGAAGAATCAGCTGCCTGGTTTGTGTGTTCCCAGGTACTGCTGTTCTCAGAGCCCCAAAGAAGGTTAGAGGCGCCACAGTCCGTTTTACAGAGGAGGAAATGGAGACTTGAACGCGTCTGGGGACTGTTTCTGGTGATCACTAATGAATGATCTCGAAGCAGTCTATAGTGTTTTCCTTATGCTATACCATGAGTCGTTTTTTCTTTTTCTTTTTCTTTTTTCTTTTTGCGGTACCGGGGATTGAACCCAGGGGCGTTCTACCTCTGCGCTACACCCCCGGCCCTATTTTTTTATACTTTATTTTGAAACTGGGTCTCATGAAGTTGAGGAGGGCCTCACTAGGTAGAGAGAGAAAGAGAAAGAGAGAGAGAGAGAGAGAGAGAGAGAGTTTTATTTTTCTTTAAAAAGCTAATAAAATTTTCTTTATTCAAGAGTTTAAATTAATACAAGCTGGAAATGGGCTATTTTATTCAACCTATAAAAAGAAATTAATGGCAAGAGACTTAAAGGTAAACGATTGAATGTTTAGAATGCCCAGAGCCAAGGTTGTAATTCACCAGAGCTAGAGGCAAATCTTTCTCCTCTTGATCAGTCCACACGGTCTGGTTCCCAGTCAGTTCCAGTCGAGCAGGTCTGGATGCACATTTTCTCCCCTGGGGAAAACTCCTAGAATAGCTGGGCAGCTCTTTGTGACTACAAGTTGCTCTTCCTTTCCCTTGGGAGCACAGTGGCTCATTGGTGAGGGGTGGGCAGGAATCCAGAAGAAGAGATCTGCAGGGGAATGTCATTTGCTTGTGTTTTACAAGTGTCTTTGCAGAACACACTATAAGATGTGGTCTTGTCGCTACCTGTCCCCATACCGAGGCCTCTCAGAGCCTGAGATTTCAAAATCAAACTCCACAAGCTGGTAGGCTGAAAGCTGGGCACCCACCAGCCTCCACCTTTCTTGCCAGCCTCATTGTTGTTTTTTTAACCTTTGGAGAATATCATTGAATCAAGCACATCTTTTCCCAGATTCTCTCTCCTCTTGCTTGTTACCACTTCTGGCCAGTTGCTTTTTATTTATGATCTCTCTCTCTCTCTCTCTCTCTCTCTCTCTCTCTCTCTCATTCTTTCTTTCTTTCTTTCTATGGTAGTGGGGATTGGACCCAGGGGCAGTCTACTGCCGAGCTACAACCCCAGCTCTTTAGCTCTTTTGTTGTTGTTGGTTTTTTTTTTAATTTTTTGTTTTTGAAACAGGGTCTCGCTAGGTTGCTGAGAGTCTTGCTAAATTACTGAGGCTGTCCTCAAGCCTGCAACCCTCATGTCTCAGCCTCCCAAGTACTGGGATTACAGGTGTGTGCCACTGTACCTGGCTATGATTTCTTTCTTTAGCTTGATTTTTTTGTTTGTTTTGTCTTTTTTGGTACTGGGGATTGAATCCAGAGCATTGCACTTGCAAAGCAAGTACTTTGCCATTGAGCTACATCCCAGCCCATAATTTCTTTTTAATATTCATAAAAACCCTACCCACTAGGTTTTATCATCTCCAGTTTTCAGATGAGGAGACTGAAGAAGCTCTTTGCAGTTGGGGGCTCTCTCAGGCTCCTGTAATGAGTAGTATCACTGGGGCTGTCTTCATTCTGTGGTGCCGCTTTAGCAAACCATAGTATCTTATAATTAAAAAAAAATCTCTTGACTGTAGTCTAGAAGTCTGCTTAGATAAACAGGCGGCCAGAGAGTGCTGCTTGTGTCAAGAGAATTCACACCGTGAACTGTGCATGCCCGTGTTGTTACTGCCATTTCTCCTTCTCCTCACTTTCCCACCAGGGTACAGTCCTTGTCTGAGTTGGGGGTGACCTCTCTGGCTGAAGGCTGCTGGGCGGTGTCAGTTTATTCGCTGGGCAGAGCTGTGGTGGACTGTGTGGGTGGGTTGTTTAAGGGGAAGGAGAAAGGGGTATTTTCCCAGAGAGGGTGCATCTTGCCCCAGCTTTACCTGTTAGCAGAAGGTTGTATGAGCTTTATGTATGAAAGGCCTTTACAGAATCATTTAAAAAGCTACCTGTCCAGGAGAAATGCCACCTCAGGCTGTTAGGTTCTGCTGTTTTCTCTCCACACCTTTTTGGCTTCCGGCAATTTGAGGGGGCGTCAATTCCCCAGTCCCTTACCAAACTTTTCACCTCCGCAGTTTCAGGGCTTCTGTCAAGCTGAGTGGAGGAGCCCAGCTGCCCTCTTTCCTCAGGAGTCCTGCTCCATCCCAGCCCCGACCCGGGTCTGAAACTAAATACCTACCCTCCAGTGAAAGCATAAGAACAAGATTTTACTTTAAAAAAAAAAAAGGTATAAGCCTGGCTTCAAAGATACTAGAACACTGGTACAGCCCTGAGAGTTGGCATAGTACCTAAGGTTTATGAGTGATGAATTATATGATGTTTTCCCATGCCAGCGCTAGGGTGTAACAAGGGAGGAAATTCTTTTATCTGACCCTCCTGCAAATTATCTAGTGTTAAGTCTCTATTATTCACACTTACTTCATGCTGTTAAAATTAAGAAATATAATTGTACAGGTCAGTATTTATATATAATTTCCTATTTTATTATTATTTTTATTTGTCGCATTTATTGATTCGAGTTTTATGTTGCTTCATCTTAATTTTAAAAGAATGTGCTGTTTAATGTCTTACATGTGCTCTCTTACAATAAAGAAGTAACACATGGACCAACAAAAGATGGTTTACAGATGGGATGTCTAGGAATGTGTGGCCCTGGATTCATTGGTGCCTCTGCACCGGGTTCCCTGTCCCTGGTGTTGGTACACAGTGTTGAGTTGCGGGTTCGAGTGTTCGAAGTGAGAGACCAATTCCACCAATTGATAATGCAAAAGCAAAGGAACTTTATTAGCTAGCTCGAGCTAGGGTCCGAGTCTCATCCAGCACAGTGGAGTCTTGACCTCGGACCCCAAGCTCTAGATTACTCAGCTTTTTATACATTTTGGTTACATATACAGTTGGCAACGGTTAGGGGTATTTGGAGTTCACTGACTGGCTCGTCACACCTGGGGAGTTGGGGACTTTACATCATTGTTCTGATAGGCCTCACCAAGCGGCAGTTTCTGTGAGAACATCTCTTGGAACTATTGGTTCAGGCCCCACTATTGTTCTGATAGACCCCACCGGGTGGTAGTTTCTGTGGGAACACTTCTTGGACCTATTGGTTTTAGGCCCTACCATTGTTCTGAAAGGCTCCATCAAGCGATGGTTTCTGTGGGAACATCTCTGAGAAACAGAAACTT
>PVJS01022261.1:0-30707 GCA_004027185.1 Glis glis
CCCCGGTACCGCAAAAAAAAAAAAAAAAAAAGCTATGACAGTCTAAAGATGATGATCCAAAAGTAAACGATTTTAAGTAAGAATTAGACCATCCTGCCTTCTTTGCTATTAGCACCCAATCTAGAGGCAAATACACAATTATTTCAACTTTTTTTAGTACTTCTAAACCTCACAGTAATTTCAGGAATTACTGCTCTAACTTTTATGAATATAATGATAATGCTGTCACTGATATATAACAGGACAATCCTTACAATAAAAACATAGCAACAAAAATATCAATATAATAGTTCCTAATGCTAATAAGTGAAAGAGGATAGTTGCTTTTCTTTAATGCTATGAAACCTACTAAAGTAAATAACAAAGGAAGTAAATTCTACTTAAAATTAACTTGGTGAATGTAATCCCTCAACAACTCACCACAAAGAATCTCCCATGTTGGATCAACTCAAGGAAGAGGCCCAAATTTTGAGCAAGAATTTTTTTTTTTTTTTGTGGTACCAGGGATTGAACCCAGGGGCATTCTACCTCCGAGCTACACCCCCGGCCCTATTTTTATACTTTATTTTGAAACCGGGTCTCACAAAGCTTTAAAAATGTTTGGAAAAGTAGTCATATACAAAGTACCAGGACTAGCCAGGCGTGGTGGCACACGCGTGTAATCCCAGTACTTGGGAGGCGGAGACCTGAGGATCCGGGTTCAAGGCCAGCCTCAGCTACTTAGTGAGGCCCTCTGCAACTTCGTGAGACCCAGTTTCAAAATAAAGTATAAAAAATAGGGCCGGGGGTGTAGCTCGGAGGTAGAACGCCCCTGGGTTCAATCCCCAATACCGCAAAAAAAAAAAGTACCAGGACTCAGAATACCAAACTTCTTAACAGCATCACTAAAATTTCACATACAATCAAGCAGTATAAAGTTCAGGGTGAAAATTATTCTCAAGCTAAAATCTGCCCTTAAACTGTCAATGAAGCATGAAGGTTAAGATGTTTTCAATCTCTTAAATGTACCTCTTTTCTCAGGAAGCTGCAGGAAAATGGGTTCCACCACAGTGAGGGGGTAGAGGAATCAACTGATATAAAAGCTGAATGTAGATTTTTAAACAAAAAGTGTTATAACTATTAGAAGGGAAGAAGTGTGAGTGGGGAGGGGGGATTAGAGAAACTGAATACTCATCTTCCACACTAGGAAATCAAAAGAAAGAGACTAAATGTTTTTCATTATAAGCTATATAGTTACTATTTGACATTTTAAAGTCAGGTAATATGAATTTTTTCACTTAATTTTGGAAAGAATTAAATTATACCAGTTGCTTAAAAAGGATTCCATAACTGTTATTAAGTAAAAGCAAGATGTGGTACAACAGGATTCCATTTCTGTGAAACAGATAATGAAAAGAAACATGTCCAAGTACAATTACAAGAGTATGAAAAGGGTATGAAGGCAAGAGCAGGTAAGCAAAGGAAACGCAAGACAGGTGTTTATAATAAAGATATATAAGCCGGGCGTGGTGGCGCACACTTGTAATCCCAGTACTTGGGAGGCTGAAACCAGAGGATCCGGGTTCCCGGCCAGCCTCAGCTACTTTGTGAGGCCCTCTGCAACTTAGTGCGACCCTGTTTCAAAATAAAGAATAAGAAATAGGGCTGGGGGTGTATCCTGGAGGTAGAATGCCCCTGGGTTCAATCCCCAGTACCACAAAAAAAAGACATATCTGTATACAAACATTTAAATACCAGTGGAATATAATTATCTATGTGGGAATATACACAGAGATCTAAAAAATCGAAGTCCACAAACTGTCAATGGTGGCTATATCTGGAGTCTAGGACTTCAGATAATGTTCTTCCTTTCTACCTCTAGTTTTTGGTAATAAGCATATTTAGGTATCAGTTTAGTATACATTCATTTTCCTGGTATATTCTGTAATAAGAAAACCTGGTATATTCTGAAATAATGAAATTTCATTTCATTAGCCAAAACACTCAGAGATCCATGCTAAGAAAAGTTCTGGCTTTTAGTAGTAATTTCAGTTCAACTTTCTGAAAATTCCACTACAGCAGAGTGTTATGCTTTCATACACTATAGACCTAAACTCTCATTACTTTACAAAAATTAGCTTTTGTTTATAACTCAAAGAAACAGGTTTCTCCTGATTACCTAGGGATGTATGCAAATAGACATTAATACATTATTTTCACCCATTTTTTTTAACATTTCAAGTACACACACACAGAATTTATATGGTAGAAACAAAACTAGCCCTTCGTTGGCAGAAATTCCAAGAACTTTTGAGATCAAAATATTATACATTAAACCAATGCATTTAAGTGTTTGTGAAAGTTAAATACATCTTGACCACAGAAAAGGCTCTTTCTTAACTTCTGTCAGGTTTACCTTGCATGTAAGATGTACTTGGAAATTAAACTTGCTTTAACTTGATAAAAATGACTCTCAAACTTCCCACATTTTAAAAACTACCTCACCACAGGTTTTTTCACTTTAAGTCAGGCTTCAGTGAGCCAGCAGCTCCCCTGGTTGTTTTGTTTTGTTTGCAGTGCTGGGGATGCACCCAGAGCTTTGCACATGCTAGGCAAGCACTCTACCACTGGGCTACATCCCCAGCCCTCATTCACTAATTTTTGAAAAGATAAGTGAAAAACTACCTGGTGCCACTAGGTCTTGCACTAGTCAGCTTTAAAAGAAGTAGTAATTCAAATTCATAGCAACTCATAGTAAATTCATAGTAACTCAAATTCACAAAAAGTACAGTGGTGGTTGTCAGGGATGGGGGAGAGTAGGGAGTTACAATCTAATGGGTATAGAATTTCAGTTTGGGAAGATGAAAAAGTTCTGGAGTGGATGATGGGTGAATACTTATACAGCAATGTCAATGCACTTAATGCCAATGAACTATACACTTAGAAATGATTAAATTGGCAATGTTATGTATATTTACTACAATAAAAACTTCTTTCAATGTACTAGCAATCACATTTCAGCCTGCTTTGAACTTCAACAAAGTGAAAGACTACTGCCATGAGTTTAACTTCCTGAACCAAGTCTTACAATTTCCACTCATCTTCCCATCCACATCAACTCTATAAAAATTGAGTTGGAAAATCCAATTGAAAACAGCTGGGGTTGGGGGGAGAAGCCCATGGAAATAAGTTCAGAGAAGGGAACTAAGTGCAACAGGAAGGGTAGGAATCCTTTATCTTGACACTCATTTCTCTTATTCTCTTAGGAGTTTTCCTAAAGTCTTTTTCTGATCCCAAAGAAACTTATAGTTTCTTAATGTATAGCAGGTGTAGCTTAAACAGTTGTTACTCTGACCATTCACCACCATTGGAACCTAATTCAACAACCTTCCAACATTCTATTCCCTTATGTTAGGAACCCTGACAATGAATGCCCTAGTAACTTGGGAAGCCAAACATGAAACTTCCAGGTTGAGCAAAGGTTTTTATAGCAATCCACTAAATTAAATAATAAAATCCATAACATTGTTATTTTCCCTTCTCCCCACTATTCTGGATAGAAGCATCCTTATCCCAATATGTTCACACTAGGAAATTTTATGAACACCCTTCTATAAGATGTCTATCAGTCTGCTCCTCATTCACTGATTGAAACTCTTAACCTAAAAAAAGTTCTACTTTTTTTGCCTTAACACATACCTGATGATGAAGCAGCCCTGTTAAAAGTGTCTCCATTTGCTCCAGAAGAATATTTATCCTGTAAGGAGAAAAGACCAGTTTTCTACTTTGGATAATAAGCATGGATCAGTCAGGCATGGGAGTACATGCCTGTAATCCCAGAATTTGGGAAGCTGACACAGGAAGACCACAGGTTTGAGGCCAGCACACAGTAACTTAGTGAGACCATTTCAAAATAAAAAAAAATAGCTGAGGGTACAGTTCAGAGGTAGAATGTCCCTGGGGTTCAATCCCAATACCGCAAAAAAGGGGGACCAGCCCTGGGGGTATAGCTGACTGGTAGAATGCCGCTGGGTTTGATCCCTGGTAAAACACACACAAATGGATCATCTTTTTCACAAATAGAAAATTACAGTAGTACACCCTTTCCAGTGGAATGCATGAAACCATGGATAGTAAGTACCAAACCATATGTGTGTGTGTGTGTGTGTGTGTGTGTGTGTGTCTGGGTTGTCCTGCACATACATACCTATGATAAAGTTTAATTTATAAATAAGCACAATAAGATATTAATAACAGTAAATAGAACTATTATAATATTGTAATAAAAGTTATATAAATATGGTCTCTCAAATATCTTACTGCTACTGTACTCACTCTTTTCCTTATAATGAAGTGAGATGATACAGTTCCTGAGTCATGAGATGATGTCGTAAGACAAAGTAAAGTGAATGACATAGGCAGTGTGATGTAGCATTAGGCTACTACTCACCTTCTAATATGTCAGGAGGATCAGCTGCTTCAGGTGATCCTGGATCATGACAATGTCAGATGAGCAGCATATACAGTATGGATACACCAGACAAAGGGGTGATTCACATTCTGGGTGGGACACAGCAGGATGGCAGGAGATTTCATCATGCTACTCAGAGTGGTGTGCAATTTAAAACTTACGAATTGTTTGCTTCTGGAATTTCCATTTAATATTTTTGGACCTTGGCAGATAAGTGAAACCACGGGAAGCAAAACCATGTATAAGGAGACTACTATATAACAACTGAGCTTTTTTTTTTTTCAGAATAAAACAATGGTAAACCGGCATCATGGCACATGCTTGTAATCTCAGTACTTGGAAGGCTGAGACAGGAGGATCACAGGTTCGAAGCCAGCCTCAGCAAGTCAGTAAGGCTGTCAGCAACTTAGTAAGACCCTGTTTCCAAATAAGAAAAATAAAACAAAATAGGGCTGGAGTGTAACCCGGACGTAGAAGGCCCCTGGGTTCCATCCCTAGTACCACAAAATAGAAATAATAAGCCAGGCGTGGCATGGTGGCACACGCTTGCAATCCCAGTACCTACGTGCCTGAGACAGGAGGATCGCAGGTTCGCGGCCAGCCTCAGCTACTTAGTGAGGTCCTCCACCAGTACTTAGGTGCCTGAGACAGGAGGATCGCAGGTTCGCAGCCAGCCTCAGCTACTTAGTGAGGTCCTCCACAACTTAGTGAGACCCTGTTTCAAAGATAAAGAATAAAAAATAGGGCTGGGGGTGTAGCTTAGAGGTAGAATGCCCCTGGGTTCAATCCCCAGTACTGACAAATAGTAATAATGATAATAATAATAATAATAAAAGCAATGGTAGATAGTAAGGTTTTCTGGGTCACTGGGTGTTCATTTATTAATTATTCCAAGACATTCACTTTAACATTGTATGTATAACATGCTTATATATCAAAACAGTGGTAAACTAATGCCATGGGTCAAGTCTGGTGGGCCACAAGTTTCTGTGACTCGTTTTAATAGAACACAGACATCCTCATTTATCTAAATATGCCTATGACTACTTTCACATTACAACAGCAAAGTTGAGGTTGAGACTGTAAGGACCCCCAAGTCTTATTTACTATCTGCACTTTATTTAAAGGTTTTGCTGACATTTGACCTAAAATAAAAGCTTAGTAATTTACTTGAAAAGTATAATCAAATACTATTATATAAGTAAAATCTGACCAAAGTAATACATGAATAAATCAATGCCTGCCAATACACACTATAGTTTGCAGAGTTTAGTATTTCACAGTACACTCATTATACTTAAATGCTATAAGACTAAAGCAGAATGCAGAGGTAAATTAGTGGGTAACCATTTCTATATTAAAGAACTTGTGATTCTCCTGCCTCAGCCTCCTGCATGGCTGGGATTACAGGTGTATACCACTGAGCCAGTTCTAAGAGCTACCAGAACACTGCCCTGGTAGTTCAAAATTATTTAAGCATGTATAAACATTATCTCTCAAAAAAAAGCTCCTGAGGAGCACTCATTAAAAGTTGATCACAGATATTGCTTAAGATGATATTAATGCAAGACTATTTCAAAGCCACTATAAATATAAAAGGGAAGCTCTGCTTTCTCTTGAAATGCAAGTTCAGTTAGAACAACCAATCAAAATGGTGCCTTTAAAAAAACTACACTGACCTCAGATTTCTCCTCTATAAAAATACAATTTATTCGTACTTGGGAGGCTGAGACAGGACCCCAGGTTCGTGGCCAGCCTCAGCAACTTAGCAAGGCCCTCCACAACTTAGTGAGACACTGTTACAAAATAAAAATAAAAGAGGGCTGGGGGTGTAGCTCAGAGGCAGAATACCTCTGGGTTCAATTCCCAGAACCACACACACACAAAAAAAAAAGTCATTTATTCATCCTTAGTCTCTGCACTCCTTGTTCAAACAAGGAAGGCAAACAAAGTGTATCAATGTTTTTCAAAGTCAGAACTGAAGCCCAAAAACATATCCTAGTGCCCCTCCTTCTGAATTACAATGTAATTTCCAAATGCCATTCAGGGGAAAAAGCTGATGATTTGTGGCACATCAAACTGATGATACCATATATTTCTCTTTTTTTTTTGTGGTAATGGGGGTTGAACCCAGGGGGTTTTGCCTCTGAGCTATACCCCCAGCCCTTTTTATTTATATATTTTTTTAAATTTTGAAACAGCTGGGCATGGTGGCGCATGCTTGAAATCCCAATACTTTAGAGGCTGAGACAGAAGGATCGCAGGTTTGAGGACAGCCTCAACAACACAGTGTGGCCCTCCGCAATTTACTGAGAACCTGTTTCAAAATAAAATGGACTGGGGGAGTAGCTCAGAGGTAGAATGCCCCTGGGTTCAATCCCCATCACCAGACACACAAAAAAAATAAATAAACAAGCAAACAAACAAAACATAAATTTTGAAACAAGGTCTCACTAAATTAGTGTCCTGGCCTCAAAGCTGTAATCTGCCTGTCTCAGCCTCGGAAGTACTGGGATTACAGGCATGTGCCACAGAGCTGGGCTTAATATATTTATCTTAAGATCTCTCCTTGCATAAAACCAATTTTCAGAATTCAAAATATCACCTAGAGCCGGGTGTGGTGGCACACGCTTATAATCCCAGTACTTTGGGAGGCGGAGACAGGAGGATCCGGGTTCGAGCCAGCCTCAGCCTCCCCCCCCCCTTAGTGAGGCCCTCTGCAACTTCGTGAGACCCGGTTTCAAAATAAAGTATAAAAAATAGGGCCGGGGGCGTAGCGCGGAGGTAGAACGCCCCTGCATTCAATCCCCGGTACCGCAAAAAAAAAAAAAAAATCACCTAGAACCAAACCGTTTTCAATTTTCCATATAAGAATCCCTCAGAGATAGTCAACCACATTTGCACAAGTTTGCATTCACCTATAAGTCCTAAATCATCAAAATATAGTTTATGTTAATATTACATCTATTTTAGCTTTTAATTTTCAAAATACAACAGATATTTAATTCTATTGAGCCCTAGCTTCCCTCTTTCTCACTCCCCATAAGAGTTAATAATCACATGGAGATACTGAAACAGACTGTAAAACTTCCCCACCAGTTTGATTTTCAACTTTGATAAAATCCATAGCATTTAATAAACTGCACACTTTAAATTTTATTACCTTCTCAAATACAGGAACATAGGAAGACGCGTGAGGTTTGATAATTTCCGCCTCCCAATCTTCATCTCCCATGGTGGCTTCAAGTTCTATTTTTATTTTAAAAAAAAATACACTTTTGGCCTTGATTATATCACAACTGTATCTTTAAAAGTATAAACTATTGGTCTGGGGATGTAGTTCAGTGATAGAGTGAATAAGGTACAAGGCCCAGGGTTTGATCCCCAGTACAGCAAAAAAAGAAAAAAAATGTAAACCGGGCGTGGTGGTGCACGCTTATAATCCCAGTACTTTGGGAAGCGGAGACTGGAGGATCTGGGTTCAGGGCCAGCCTCAGCTCGCTCTCGCGCTCGCTCGCTCTCTCTCTCTCTCTCTCTCTCTGTCTACTTAGTGAGGACCTCCGCAACTTTGTGAGACCCAGTTTCAAAATTTAGTATAAAAAAATAGGGCCGGGGGTGTAGCGCGGAGGTAGAACGCCCCTGGGTTCAATCCGCGGCACCACAAAAAAAAATGTATAAACTATAATCATTTCACATACACGTCTTGCAATTACTCAACTGGGTAATAATCTTCCCGAAACGTTTTTTGCGAAAAGGGGAATTAGGTCTTGCTTCTTACCTAGAAGTGGCACTTACATCATTTTATCTGAACCCTTACCTAATCATTCTGGAAATCACCATGTTTCCAGTGACGCTTAGGCTTTTCCCATAATCTGTCCTCTTCCCTCAGCCCCCCGCCCCGGGTTCCTTGGACATAAAGGGGGAGGGGAAACTTTTAAGATACTACGCAGGGTTTTTTCCCTATGCTTTCTCTCTGCTTCCTTTCAAAGGTAGGTAGGATGTTTGGTTTAGGTTTTCTCTGGGGGTGGGGAGGCTGGGGAAGGACGGAGGCCTTGAGGATTGGCAGGGAAGAGAAAAGTGAGGTGGCCCAAATCTACTACAATCTTCTCCTGAGGAAAGACCTTAGGCTCCTCCGCAGGCCTCAAGCCCAGCCCGAGGTCACCCGAGGAACTTCTAGGGCCCGGGGAGGGGCGGGAAAGCTCCCAGGTCAGCCTCAAACCCGCCCCAGGCCCATCCACTCTTCATCTGGCCTAAAATCCAACCACCAGCCGCCCGAGGGCGCGGCCCAGGCGGGTGCCCGGGGAAGGCTGCGGCCCACTCACCTCGCGCCTCCCCACTCTCCCCGGTCCTCGCAGGCTCCGACGCCGCTTAAACGGCTGCACGTGCAGACGTCGACTGCGTCAGGTGCGTGGCTCCGTCAACAAATAGCACCAGGCGACGGGCGGTCCCAGCCAATCAGCGCTCGAGGGTGGGCGGAGCCCCGCCCCTAGCTCCGTCGATGCGTGCGTGCGTGCGTGCGTGCATGCGTGCGTTCCCGCTTGCTGAGCTGCGGCGTTCCAGGCCGCGGTGGCCCAGACCCCTGGCCTCCTCCCAAGTGGCCCGTTGGGCCTGCGGGCACAAGGCTGGTCTTGGGCCTATTGCCCACTTGTCCCCACGTTCTCGGGTTGGGTCCTTAATCTGGAAAGGCTCTAGAGTTTCCCTTTGCAAGTGCTGCAAGCCAAAGATGCCCCCTGCCCTTTTTCTTGCACAAATAAATAAAATGGAGTGGGGGTGATGCCCTCCCTTCTCCCTTTTACTTCCACAGTCCCTGGCGGTCGGCCCCTCTGGTGCTCACTCTGGGCCAGGCGCCTCACTATGTGGCTGCGGTACATTCCCTTTTCTTCCCTGCAGGAAGGTCTAGGATGAGTCTCCACCCTGATGGCAGTTGTAAAGGAAGTTAGCTTGTTGTTTAAAGTTGGGGGATCACCTCTGGGAGGGAAACAGTCTTTGCTCCAGAAGAAAGGAAGAAATTTAGTGTGGGTGTAGGTATTTCATCAAGGGTCTTGGTCTTGATTTGTGGCTCACTTTTTTTTTTTTTTTTTTTTTTTTTTGGTGGTGGTACTGGAGATTGAACCCAGGAGCATTCTACCTCCGAGCTATATCCCCAGCCCTATTTTATTCTTTATTTTGAAACAGGGTCTCACTAAGTTGCAGAGGGCCTCACAAGTTGCTGAGGCTGGCCGCAAACCTGCGACCCTCCTGTCACAGCCTCCCCAAGTACTGTAATTACAAACGTGCGCCACCATGCCCGGCCTGGCTCACCTTTTTATATCCCTAGGGGCACTGGCCAAACCAATAGCCAAGTGCTATTTCAATATTTAATGCTCTCATCAATTAGATATTCTTTTGTTGGAGGGGGTTACTGAGGATTGAACCCAGGGGCATTCTACCTCGGAGCTATACCCCCAGCCCTTTTTTGTTTTTATTTTGAAATAGGGCCTCACTAAGTTAATGGGGCTGACTTCAAACCTGCGATCCTCCTTTCTCAGCCTCCCAATTAGATAGTCTTGTTCTGCCCACTCCAAAAGCAGGGGAAATCCCACAATATTCTCACCATCCCTCCAGAAAGCAGGCTGTTTTAAAAGTCGCACTTCTCTCTCTCTCTCTCTCTCTCCCCTCCCCCACCCCCAAAATTGCCCTTCTCTGAATCTTTGAAGAAACTCCTGGATGTCTCATTCAGGAACGTAAATCCCAATACAGTCTTATACTGGGGCATAAAGGATGAAGAACTGGGCTCAGACACTTAGAATTCAAACATACCATCTCTAGAATCACTATTACTGTTTCAGCACCAAGAATGTTAGGACTTATCTAGCTAATGCTAAACTTATACTATTCTCAAGGTGAATTGTTTTTAAAAGATTATATTTAGCAGATATATAACAAAAATATATTGTAATATAACTGTCATTTAAAACTTTGGACAGATGTTCTATAATGAATATATTTTTAAAAACACTTAAACATTCTATTCCCTCTTAACAAATTGTTGTTGCTTTCAGGAATGGCAATGAAATGTTTCTCTGTGAGAAACTTATATATGCAAGCCCTGGTTTAAGAAAAGTGAATTCTTCCAATTTTGGGGGAGGCTGAGACAGGAGGATAGCAGCTTCAAGGCTGGCCCATGGAAATTTGGCAAGACTCTGTTTCAAAATAAAAATAAAATAGAGCTACACTCTCAGCTCTATTTTATTTACCCTGGGTTCAATCCCTGGTACTTCAAAAAAGAAAGAAAAGAAAGTGAATTCTTACCAATACTTGAAAGGCTGAGACAGGAGAATTGCAAGCTCAAGGTCAGCCCATGGAAACTTAACAAGACTCTGTTTCAAAATAAAAATAAAATAGAGCTGAGTGTGTAGCTCAGAAGTAGAATGACCCTGGGTTCAAGCCCCAGTACCACTAAAAATAAGAAGAAAAAAATAGAAAAGTTAATTCTGATGAGAATTCAAGCTCAATAGTAAGGAAAAGCTATGCAGTAGATGAAAATAATATAATTCAAGAATTGAACATAAACAATGAAAAAGAACAAACATGGTTCAGTAAACATTTATTCCTTGATATATGTCCCAAGAAAGTGAAGCCAGTATATGCTATTTTCTGGTTTCCTCTGACAGATCTAAAATTAGTGGTAGTATTACTTTGTAACATAGGGGAAAAGCAGGAATTCATTTATTTATTAAATTGGCTTTAAATGAGCACCTACTGTATGTAAGGTACTATGCTAGGTACTACAAGTAACATTAGCCCATGTTTCAAGGAACATTCTAGTGAAAGAATAACAGTGGTGGCCAAGTGGATGCCTGTAATCCTACTCAAGAGGCTGAGGCAGGAAGATCATAAATTTGAGGTCAGCCTGAGCAGGTTAGCAAGATCCTGCCTCAAAAATAAATTTTTTTTAAGAGCTGGCAATACAACTCAGTAGTAGAATGCTTGCTGAGTAGGTGTGAACCCCTGGGTTCAATCCCCAGTGTCTTAGGGGAAAAAAGAATGACAGTGGCAACTGGAATTTAAACTTTCAGTTTCCTCTCTGAAAAGGTTCATTAGAAATGGGCCATGGCGGTGCACATCTGTAATCCCAGTACTTGGGAGACTGAGACAGGAGGATCACAGGTTCACAGCCATCCTCAGCAACTTAGCAAGCCCTTCAGCAACATAATAAGACCCTGTTTCAAAATGAAAACTAAAATAGGTTTGGGGTGTAGCCCAGAGGTAGAATGCCCCTGAGTTGAATACCCAGTATCGCAAAAAGAGAGACAGACAGACAGACAGACTAAGTTCTCCAAGTTAACATTTATATAGAATACTGGTATTCAGATGTGGTAAGGCATGCCTGTAATCTCAGTACTTGGGAGGCTGAAACAGGAGGATCACAGGTTTGAGGCCAGCCTCAGCAACTTTTTTTTTTTTTTTTTGCCGTACCGGGGATTGAACGCAGGGGCGTTCTACCTCTGCTACGCCCCAGCCCTATTTTTTTTATATACTTTATTTTGAAACCGGGTCTCACGAAGTTGCGGAGGGCCTCGCTAAGGGGAGAGAGAGAGAAAGAGAGAGAGAGAGAAAGAGAGAGAGAGACAGGGAGAGAGAGAGCGAGCTGAGGCTGGCCATGAACCCAGATCCTCCGGTCTCCGCCTCCCAAAGTACTGGGATTACAAGCGTGCGCCACCACGCCCGGCTCAGCCTCAGCAACTTAATAAGACTCTCAGCAACTTAGTGTGACCCTGTTTCAAAATAAAAGGGCTTGGGTGTAGCTTGGAGGTAGAACACCCATGGGTTAAACCTCCCATAACAAAAACAGAAGACCGATATTATAGTCTTTTGATGTTTTCAGCATTATTTCCACATTATTTGAATAATGATGTGGGGAACAGTTCTGGGGATTGAACCCAATGGCATTCTATCTCTGAGTGACACCTGTAGTCCTTTTTATTTTTTGGTTTCTGAAACGGTCTTGCTAAGTTGTGGAAAGTCTCACTACGTTGCTGAGACTGTCCTTAAACCTCTGATCCTCCTGTCTCAGCCTCCCAAGTACTGGGATTACAGGCATGCACCACCACACCCAGCTTGAATAATGATTTGTGTGTGTGTGTGTGTGTGTGTGTGTGTGTGTGTGTGTGTGTGTATGGTGGTGGTGGTGCTGGGGATGGAACCCAGGGGCATTCTACCTTTGAGCTACACCCCCATCCCTATATCAATTTTTATTTGGAAACAGGGTCTCACAAAGTTGCTGAGAACCTTGCTAAGTTTCTGAGACTGGCTTCAAACCTTTGATCTGCCTGTCTCAGCCTCCCAAGAACTGGGATTTTAGGTGTGCACCACCACACCTGGCTCAAATAATGATTTTTTAAAAACTGATGTGGACTGTGTCTAGCACCATGTCAAAGCTGATAAAAAATTATCTTTTAAGAGCTGGGGATGTAGCTCAGTAGTAGAGTGGCTTGCCCTGGGTTTGATTCCAACACAGCAAAAACCCCCCAAAACATATTTTAATCCACTAGCAGGCCAAAAGTTGGTCACTTCAAATGGGGGAAAATAGGTGTTAAATTCTTAGGTGCCACAAATATTGGAGAATATCCTACTCTGCACATAACCACATATTAAAGATGAAGTAGAGCCGGGCGTGGTGGCACACGCTTGTAATCCCAGTACTTTGGGAGGCGGAGACCGGAGGATCCGGGTTCGCGGCCAGCCTCAGCGCGCATGCGCGCGCATGATCGATCGATGGATAGATCGATCAGTCTCTCTCTCTCTCTCTCTCCCTCTCTCTACCTAGTGAGGCCCTCCGCAACTTCGTGAGACCCGGTTTCAAAAATAAAAGCATTAAAAAAATAGGGCCGGGGGCGTAGCGCGGAGGTAGAACGCCCCTGCGTTCAATCCCCGGAACCGCAAAAAAAAAAAAAAAAAAAGATGAAGTAGAAAGTATTAAATTGGAGCCATGTAAAATCAACAGAAAATAGAGGCGGGAGGGGATGCAAAGTCTTCAAGACACTATCCTGCCAGCAGCCCATCTGAGGAAGTAGGTTCAGCAGAGAGGGTTTTCATAACAGAGTTCTGAGAGACAAAATGTCTGTATTTTTCCAATAATGGCTAAGGCAATATTTATCAAAGTGTGGTATATACACCATTAACAGTATTTAGGCAATTCAAGGACAATTTGCATTTCCATAGTTATTTGGGTGTTTATATTTAACTTTTTATTTTAGTATGTGTTAGAAAACTAGAACTAGCACACCAAATGTGATTTCAGAAATACAATTGTTTAGGATAAGGCTAAATTAAATAATGTTTTTTAAATGTTTTGTTCAATTAAAGAAAAACAGTATATAATAATATACAGAAATGGCAAAAATCATGAAGATGGCATTAAAATGGCTAAAGTATGGGAAACATTGGCACAAATGAAAAGACTCCATCTGAGGGTTGGTCAGTAGAGGGGTTTTCTCTATTGTGAGGAAAATTATTTCATCAGCACCTGTTCTGATTCCGTGGTGACTTAGCAACTCCCTAACTGATAATTCAACTTCCAAAGTACTTTGGTACTGGGAGAGAAGGTGACATGAATAAGACATATCAACCCTACTTGCTCCCCATTATGAATTAATACATTCACATTTGGGTTTAGAAATCAGTCTTGTTTCAGCTTAGCTAATGTTCCTGAGATGTCCTACTTGTAATCAACCAGCCCTCCTAGATGACATACACATTTGGTGGCCCCTAAACACGGTTACAAATGTATTTAATGAGAGCTTAAAGTGAGTGAAGAAGTCAAATACTAACTATGTCAGGGTACCTTGGACAACCCTTCCTTAGACTAAAGGGTGTTTCTGTCCCTTTGCTACAAAATGATGGTTCATCAGTGAACTATGGAATTTGGTAAATAGTCATTAGGAAAACACAGTACACCATAGTCTACCCCTCTCCATTCCCACTGGATGTTACCTGCCTCTGAGAACAAAGAAAGCTGCCTTCTCTGTGTCCCAAATGGCAATGGAGAAGTGATTTATGAATGTCATCATTATCAGTCATCCTGGGGAAGGAGGAAGGAAGGAAGGAAGGAAGGAAGGAAGGAAGGAAGGACATTTATTTCACCTTAAGAGAAATAGTGACCAGATCCGGTTTGTGACCCTTGACCAGAGGTGACTCTCATTCTGTCTACCCCTCCTAAGACTGAAGGATTGAAGCTTCCATAAAAGGAGGAATTACTAGCTATTGACTTAAGAATGCAACATTGGTAATCTATGTCCAGTCATTATCCATATGACCTTGGGCAAATAATTGAATTTCTCTCATTAAATGGAGATAACCTGGGCCACCAGATACAGTTGTGGAGGTTGTGGTCAACTCAAAAGGCAAGAAGGAGCTGAACCCAGTCTGCACTCCACTTGCCAAGCT
Source organism: Glis glis (assembly GCA_004027185.1). Lineage (NCBI taxonomy): Eukaryota > Metazoa > Chordata > Mammalia > Rodentia > Gliridae > Glis > Glis glis. The sequence goes on from PVJS01022261.1 coordinate 14,879, forward strand.
TGGCCTTTCACAGCCACATGTCCCCATATGAGGCACCATTTTCTAATTCTCATAAAGGTTAAATCCCCCTACCTTAAATATTTACAATGGTTTCTATTTTCCCTGGTTGGTCCCTGACTGATATAGGGGTTTATTGAAAAACTTTTTTTTGCCTAGAGTCTTGGAGAATTCTAAATCTCTTATATGGTGGCTAATAAAAAGACTATCAATTTAAGACCTCATAAAAAGTTATCTACATTTGTGCTTTCCATCCTCAACCCATTGCAATCTGACATTTGTCCCATTGCTTCGTTGAAATTGCTGTTGACAAGGTCACATTAGGTCACCTTGTTTCTAGACCTTATCGACAGTTTTTATTTGGTTTTTGCATAGTAGTACTGGGGATTGAACCCAGGGGCATTCTGCTTCTGAGCTACACCCCCGCTCCATTTTATTTTTTATTTTGAAACAGCATCTCACTAAGTTGCAGAGGGCCTCACTAAATTGCTGAGGCCCTTTAGTCCTCCTGTCTCAGCCTCTCAAATACTGGGATTACACGCTTGCGCCACCACACTCTGCTTTGACAGTTTCAATTCTTTTTTTTTTTCAGTACTGGGGATTGAACCCAGGGGCATTCTACCTCCATGCTACACCCCCAGCCCTATTTTTATTCTTCATTTTGAAACAGGATCTCACTAAGTTGCAGAGGGCCTCACTAAGTAGCTGAGGCTGGCTATGAACCTATGATCCTCCTGTCTCAGCCTCCCAAGTACTGGGATTACAAGCATGTGTCACCACACCCAGCTTGACAGTTTCAATTCTTTTTTTTTTTTCATTTTTTTGACAGTTTCAATTCTTAACTCAGCAGACCTTAGTAATCCTTGACACTATCAAGTGCTTCTTCTTTATGAAAGTGCTATGTCTGTAATTGGGGAGTGTTTCTGTCATCATTTTACAACTGTGACCCAAAAAACCTGATGACACAACTTAGAGGAAGGAGATTTATTTGCTCATGGTTCTGGAGATTTCAGGGTTCAGTCCATGCTAGGCCAGGTGAAGTCTGTGGAGCTTGGGAGATGATGGCACAGGAAGCAAGAGAAAGCTAGCAAGGGGAAGAGGGACCATATATAATCCCCAAGGCCACACCCCCAGGGACCCCTCCTCAGCAACCAAGCCTTGCCTCCAACATGGCTGCCTTGTCCACATGAGATCTAGGGGGACATTCTAAATCCAAACCATAACAGATAGCCATATGGAAAAATATCAAATTGGACCTGTTACACCCTATATCAGGATAAGAAATTCAAAAACAATAAAACTATGCAAGTACTAGAAGAAAACATTGATGAATTCCTCTATACTTGCAAAAACTTTCTGACCTATGATTCAAAATGCTAAAGGAATAATTTAATGTAACTACATAAAGATTGAAAAATAAAACTTTTAGCCAGGTGTGGTGGCACATGCCTATAATCCCAGTACTTGAAAGGCTGAAAAAGGAGGAGCACAGGTTCCCAGCCAGCCTCAGCAACTTAGCAAAGCCCTCAACAACTTAGTGAGACCCTGTTTCAAAATAAAAAAATAAAACAAAATAGAGCTGGGGGTGTAGCTCAGAGGTAGAATGCCCCTGGGTTCAATCCCCCAGTAACACTAAATAAATAAATACATAAATAAATAAATAAATAAATCTTTTTATGGCAAAAGAAAAATAACCATAACAAAGTCAAAAGACATTGGAAAAATATACTTCAAACAAACATCTAGAAAAATGGTTAATATCTGTAATAGAGAGCCTCTAGAAAAAAGAAAATGATCAACAAATCTAAAGAAAAATGGGCAAGAAATATAAAAAGACTCATAGAAAAAGAAAAGTAAATATCCCTTAAATGCATGAAGAGATACTCAACTTCATTCATTATAAGAGCAATGAAAGTTAAAACTACACTGAGATACATTTTTCACCTGATAGAATGTCAAATATTTAGTAATGTACTCTGTTAAAGAGGCTGTGAAGTAACAAGCATATTTTTGTTGGAGATACTTCATGGTATAACATTGAAGAAAATTTGACATCTAGCAGAATAATATATGCATTTATTATCTGATCCAGAAATCCTACCTCTAGGATTTATCTTACAAAAATATAAAAGGATTTTACACAAAGTTAGTTATTGCAGGATTAAAAGCTAAAGACTGAAAACAACCCAAAAGTCCCTCAAGAGTTGACTGAAACATCTACAGATAGACTATAGGCATAAAAAGTAGAGAGGATTATTTCTATATACTGTTAGGGAGTGACCAGCAGAATATTGGAAAAACAGCCAGGTACAGAATGAATGCAGTATCCTTGTTATATATAAAAGGAAACATATTTGCAGCTGGGTACTGTAGCACCCACCTGTAAACCCAGCTACCCGGGAAGCTGAGGCAGAAGTATTGCGAGTTCTAGGCCAGCCTGGTCAAATTACTGAGACCTTGTAAGCTCTGGGAATGTAGCTAAGTAATAGGTGCTAGCACCCCCAGGTTCAATCCCCAGTACCAAAAACAAGAAAAAAAAGAGAAAGACATGTTTGCTAATATTTTTAAAAATTGAAGTATAAATAAAAAATTAATAAAATGTCTGTGAGAAAGAAAAGAGGGAATAGGTGGAGAGGAAAGATGTGTGCTGCACTTCTCTGAGTGGATTTGATTGTTTTTGTTCTTTTTTTGTGTGTGTGGTACCAGGCATTGAACCCAGGGGCGTTTTACCTCCGAGCTACACCCCCAGCCCTATTTTTTATACTTTATTTTGTTTTTTGTTTTTTTTTGCGGTACCGGGGATTGAATGCAGGGGCATTCTACCTCCGCGCTACACCCCCGGCCCTATTTTTTATGCTTTATTTTGAAACCGGGTCTCGCGAGGTTGTGGAGGGCCTCACTAAGGAGAGAGAGAGAGAGAGAGATACAGAGACAGAGAGAGAGAGAGAGAGAGAGAGAGAGGGAGCTGAGACTGGCCGCGAACCTGGATCCTCCGGTCTTGAAACCGGGTCTCACGAAGTTGCGTAGGGCCTCACTAAGTAGCTGAGGCTGGCCGCGAACCCGGATCCTCCAGTCTCCGCCTCCCAAGTACTGGGATTACAAGCGTGCACCACCACGCCCGGCTTTCTGAGTGGATTTGATTGTAAAAGCACATGACCCGCCGGGCATGGTGGCCAACGCTTGTAATCCCAGTACTTTGGGAGGCGGAGACCGGAGGATCTGGGTTCAGGGGGCCAACTTCAGCACGCATGCGCTCTCTCTCTCTCTCCTCTCTCTCTCTTCTCTCTCCTCTCTCTCTCTCTCTCTCTCTCTCTCTCTTTCTAGTGAGGCCCTCCGCAACTTCGTGAGACCCGGTTTCAAAATAAAGCATAAAAAAATAGGGCCGGAGGTGTAGCGCGGAGGTTCAATCCCTGGTACCGCAAAAAAAAAAAAAAAAAAAAAAAAAAAAGCACATGACCATTACATAAAATTAATTTTTTAAAAAAACTGATTTTGTGGTACTGGGGATTGAACCCAAGGGTTTCTTCCCTCAAGATACACCCCCAGCCCCTTTTTAAATATTTTTGCTTTGAAACAGGGTCTTGATATGTTGCTGAGAGTCTCACTAAATTGCTGAGATTGAGCTCGAAACTATGATCCTCCTGTCTCGGCCTCCCAAGTACTGGGACTACAGGTGTGTGCCATGCCTGGCTTATATCAAAATTTTTAAAGCAACCTAGTACTTAACACAAAACAAAACAGAAGCACTTAAATAAGTATGTGTTTGTGTAGCAGTTTAACAACCCAGGGAGGAGTTATTTCAAGTGATTTAAAATAAAATAATTTAACTATATGTTCCCAGTGGGATAGATCATAAGGCAAAAAAGAAGTACAAAAATAAATAATTTTGGAAATCATATGGTTAGTAATAAAATGGTATATAATTAAATTAATGCTGTCAAGAACCAAGGTTTTCAGTATGAGAGAAAACATATTGAAATATAAAATCAGTTAAGAAATAAGCTTGAGCCAGGCGTAGTGGTACATGCTTGTAATCCCAAATACTTGGGAGGCTGAGACAGGAGATGGGATTTGAGGATAGCCTTGGCAACACAGGAGACTCTTAGCAATCTAGCAAGACCCTGTTTCAAAAAAAAAAAGTAAAAAGCACTGGAGGTATAGCTTGGAGGTAGAATGCCCCTAGGTTCAATTTCCAGAGAGTGAGAGAGAGGAAAAAGAAGCCTGTATTCCTAAATTTTAATAGAAACCATGAATATGAACTCAATCTCCTGAAAAAAAGTTAGAATTTCATAACTCTCCACTGAAAAAGCCTAAAAGTAATGACCAATTCATTAGCAATAAGTGCAGACTGTAGTCTCTTCAAGAAACCAATCTTCACCGTGCACAGTGACACACACATGTAATCCCAGTACTTGGGAGGCTGAAATTGGAGGATCGCAGGTTCGAATCCAGCCTCAGCAACTTGGTCAGACTCTGTTTGAAAATAAAAAATAAAAAGGACCGAGAGTGTGGCTTGGAGGTAGAATGCCCCTAGATTCAATCCCCAGAAGAAAGGAAAAGAAAAGAAAAGAAGAAAAGAAAAGAAAAGAAAAGAAAAGAAAAGAAAAGAAAAGAAAAGAGGAACCTCCTTGGCAAAAAGCAAGGAAGCTCTCAAAATCTACCAGAGCTCAGTTTGAGCATCAAAGTAAACAATGATAGTAACAGAGTATAACCCATGGAATAAAATAAGAACCCATGATAACCCATGATAATAAATAACCCATGATAATAAAGAACCCATGATTTATAATAAATAAGTACATAAGAAAGGGAAAAATCTCTTTCAGCAGCATGCTAACTGATAAACATAAAACAAATAGACTTTTTTTAAACACCATTTTACAGCTATTGGATTCTGGTTTACTAAAACTAGCAGCTGAAAGTTTGATGGGAAAAAGAGATGTTACTTAGAGTGTCTAGTCACAATTTTTTTATTATAAAGAAAAAATAGGAACTGTAGAGTGGAGAAAAGTGATAGACACTATCTTAACCAAGTGAACCAGAATTAACAATACTATTCTGGTTTTCTATTACTATCTAACAAACTACTCCAAATTTGGTGGCATAAAACAATGTATTATTATTACTCAGGTTCTGTGGCTTGAGAGGACTCTGTTGGGATTTCTCATACAGTTGCATTCAGTCAGATGTTGGCTGGGACTTGATTCATCTCACAGTTTGATATCAATATGAGTTCCCCCCTGTGTGGCTAAGCCACTAACTAAACACATATTTACTTAATGCTTCTGTTTCCTTTTGTGTTAAATTTTAAATTGCTTTTACATTTTTTATTTAATTTTATTTTATAATTTTGTGTAATGGTCACATGGTTTCACAATCAAATCCACTCAAAGAAGTCTAGCACACATCTCTCTCCTTCTTTATTCAAATAAACTAATGGCTTCTCTGCTCAGATTTCTGGCGGCTGAGGTGGCTACAATGGTTGGGTGCTAGCCAATCATCTCTCTTTCTAAAGAGACTGACAAGGGCTCCCACAGGTTGGGTGGTCTCAGTCAGACTTTCTATTGTGGTTGTCTTCCCCCAGAATGAGCATTCCAACTGAGCAAACATTCCAAGGACAGCATTCCAAGAAACTGGGGCAGAGCTGCAAGGTTTCTTCAGATCTAGCATAAGAAGTTAACACAGCCATATTTTCCACATTCTTTCACTTACAAGAAAGTCACAAAGCTAGTTCAGTTTTTTTTTTTTTTCCAGTACTGGGGATTGAACCCAGGGGCATTCTACCTCTGAGCTACACCCCAGCCCTATTTTTTATTCCTTATTTTGAAACAGGGTCTCACACTAAATTGCAGAGGGCCTCACTAAGTAGCTGAGGCTGGCCATGAATCTGTGATCCTCCTGTCTCAGCATCCCAAGTACTGGGATCACAAGTGTGCACATCGTGCCCAGCTGGCACCAGTTCAGATTTAAGAAGAGGGAACTATATCATGCCAGGGCAACATGGTTCACTAAAGACACTACCTGTTGATGATGACCACCGGGGGTTGCAAATGTCAACCCCTTTGGCATTCTCAAGTCGCTCATGGATCCCAATAACCTGAATATTTGCTCTTTTAGTGCTGTTCCAAAGTCCCCATAAGCTTTCTTCATTCTGCTTTATTCTTTTTTTCTCCTCTGACTGTGTTTTTCAAGTAGCCTGTCTTCTAGCTAAGTCTCTCTTCGGTTTGATTTATTCTGCTATTGATGTCTTACTGTATTTTGTTTGTTTGTTTTTGGTGGTGCTGGGGGTTGAACCCAGGGCATTCTACCTCTGAGCCCTTTAATTTTGTTTGATTGTTGAAACAGAGTCTTGCTAGGTTGCTGAGAATCTCACTATGTTGCTGAGACTGGTCTCCAACCTGCAATCTTCCTGTCTCAGCCTTTCAAGTACTGGGATTACCAGGCATATGCCACCATACCTAGCTTTTATTAATGCTTTTTGTTTGCTTGTTTTCTTTTCTCTGCTGGTGACTAAACCAAGGGGCAATCTATCACTGAAATGTTTATTTTTCATTTTGAGACAGGGTCTCACTAAGTTGCCAAGGTTGACCTTACACTTGCAATCTTCCTGTCTCAGCCTCCTGAGTAGCTGGGATTACAGGTGTGTGTAACCACACCCAGCTCACTTAGTATATTTTTTAGCTCAAGGATTTCTGCTTGAAATTTTAAAAATTGCTTCCATTTCTCTGTTAATCTTTTCTGTTAGAGTATTGAATCATTTCTCTGTGTTCTCTTGAAGTTCATTGAGTTCCCTTAAAACCACTGTTTTAAGTTTTCCATCTGAGTCTTCACCCATATTGCTTACTATCTGGTCAGTTTCTGACACCTTATTTTGACCATTAGACAAGATCATGATTCCCTGAAAGTTCTTGATGCTTGTTGGTGTGTGGCATTGTCTGCACATTGAAGGATTAGGTATTTATTCCAGTCTTAAAATTTGACTTTCCAGAAACTCAAGCAGGGTGCTTATTTTCTCGGAGTCTCTAATCACTTCTACTATGTAAGCACTAGATGGCGCCCAAAGTTCAGGTTGGCTGCAAGTCTGCTATTTGTGTGTTGTCACTGTTTCAACACAATGGAATTTTACTCAGCTATAAAGAAGAAAATTATGTCATTTGCAGGGAAATAGATGGAACTGGAGGACATTATGCTAAGTGAAATTAGTCAGTCACAAAAAGTGAAAAATCGGATGTTCTCCCTAATATGTGGAAGCTAGGGAGAAAATGGGACATAGGAGGGATGAAGAAGGGAACCTAACTGAGGGAGACGGTTGGGGGAAGAGGGAAACACCTCAATGGACATGATACACATACACAAACTTATCACAGTCAATCACTGTGCTGAGCACAGGAAGGAGGGGAGGGGGAGGGAATAGTGTGGGAACTGGGGAAGGGCTTATTGAGTGCTGTTTGCATGTATGCCTCTATCACCCTGAACTTCATCAAGATGTATTACAATGCACCAATAACAAAAAATTGGAGAGGATTCAAGCTCAGGTTTGTCCCAAATCTGCAGTTGGAGTGTTGTTCCACATGAATCGGGAAAGCACCTACAAAGGGTAATCCAGCCACACAAGCCTCTCCCTGGACTCATGTTAGGTCCCAATGTCTCATCCACAGTCACCAGCCTGTGGTAAGCAACTGGTCAATTCCACCGGCTCTGGGCAGAATCACTATAGAGGGACCAGACCCAGGATCCTATGCCACACATGTGGCCATGAATGCCACAGTGATGTGTCATACCCTTGGCTGGTTGAGCCTACAACCAGCCAAGACTAGCACAACACTGCAGTAGGACCAAGGCCCACACTGCTATGGGCTGCCTACTGCTGAGCTGGACTCAGCACTCAAGGCTGCTGCAACCAGCCACAGGTAGAATCCAACTTCGATAGATTGGGGCTTCCCCTCCACTGAAGTTGTTCCAGAGTCTCCAGCCACAGGTGAGGGGGCTGTTAGGATCTTTCTGCCTGAGTTCTAAGTCAAAGTCTTGTGCTTATTACCCTGTTCTATTCCAAGTGGATAGAGTCTTGCTCTGCACTATGCTGTCTGAGACAGTAGTGGTGATGGCAGTCTCTTGGCCACCAAGGTAACAGGAAGCTGGGTCATAGAAGGCTCACAGCTACAAGGCCCTGCACAGTCTTAAGGGTGTACCTAGGCCCGTGCATACCACAGTTGGTGGTGATGCAAGCAGAAACAAGTCCATACCACTGGGGTGCAAAACTGTACCTGGTGCTAAGGCAGAACTAGAGCTCCATCTGCGAACACCGGCCTGGTGATAGCTGTGCAGCTGGAGGTTGGGGAGGGGTGGTGGAGACAGCTTTTCATTGGCCATGAAAGCTAGTGCTAAGCTGAGCTGCACCTGAGTCACAGCTGCAGGGACTTGCACAGTGGAGGGAAGTCAGGCAGGGGGTGCCAGGCCCATTCCAAGGTTGGCAATTATGTAGACCAAATCCGGAGTCCATCCCACTGGTATGTAGGTCTCTGCCTGATACTGGGGCAGGTCTAAAAGCTCTGTCTATGAGCTCTGGCCTGGGTATAAGAACCTTTGGTTTCTGTCTGGTACGGGATCTCACCAAAGCAGGCCTGGCCATGTGCTAGCTTTCCTGCCTTGCTCCCCAGCGGGTGAATTCTTGCTCCCCTCCTCTGCTGCCTGAGGTTGGGGGAGGGGTGGTAGTGGCACCTGACCTACATCCATTCACTTGCTGCTTGAAAAGGCCCAGTGACTTGAGGACAAATGGTTGGTCTGAGGATAAAGATTTATTTGGAAAGTCCACAAGAAGATGGCAGACTATCACCAATAAAGTCCATCTCAACTCAGTCTAGATTTCAAGTTTCTCTTATCCCTCACTAAGGGGAAAGGAGAGGGGCTTAGGTAGAGAAAGGATTGATGACTGGAGATTTTGAGGTGTCGCTCCAACAGTCTGGACAGAGCATTGTGAAATCCAGTGGCTGGTATCACAGGGTCGAGATGCCCCTGTGAACCCTAAAAATATCTGTTACCTTCATCTTGTCATCATTAATATGAAAAAGAGGATAAAAGACTTTATGGGTATGCTTTAGTACATCAATCTTGCACTGCTAGTTCTAGACCAACATTCCCTAAATGACAAATGGGCTGCAAGAAACTGGGCAGGGTTGTGTGTTCAAGGGGGAAGAGGCCTATCTAAGGTGGCTAAATAAAATGTGGAGGCAGTGAGGCTGCAGTCTTGGCCACCCTGTTGATGTAATCCCAGCAACTCAGGCTGTGAGCACAGGCCGGGGCAGGGGTCATGGGGCTCCACCTGGCTCTAGGTTCACTGTGGCAGGCCTGGTGCTGAGTTTCAAGTCTAAGGACTGGGCTTAATTCCTTCTCCCTCCCCCAAATGGAGGTATCTCTCCAAGCTACTTGGAGGGTGAGTGACACAAGCAGCTCTCCTTTCTGCCTTTTTCTTTTTCTTTTTCTTTTTTTCTTTTTGTGTGTATGTGTGTTGCTGGGGATTGAACCCAGGGGTATTCTACCTCTGAGCTACACCCCCAACCTTATTTTATTTTTTATTTTTGAAACAGGGTCTCACTAAGTTGTGGAGGGTCCCGCTACATTGCTGAGGCTGGCTATGAACCTGTGATCCTCTGGTCTAGGTTTCAAAGTATTAGAATTGCAGGTGTGTGCCACCACACCTGGCTCTTTCTGACTTTTTCAACATGTCTTTTCTTTGATCTTATTTTGAAACAGTCTCGCTAAGTTGCCCAGGCTGGCCTTAAACTTGTAATCCTCCTGACACAGCCTCTTGAGTAGCTGGGATTACAGGCGTGGGCCACCATGACCAGCTCCTAAAGGGGAACTTTATAATGGATAATATTTTAATCCACTGAGTAGCCTTTATATCACAAAATAAAGGCCTCCAGAAGTCATGTGCTTCTGAAATACAAAACACGACCTATAAAGACTTAATTTTAAAAATCAAATTTAAATATGGCCAAACTTTTATACCTAACTACTGGCTATGGCAAATAAAAGGGAAAGGAGAATGTTATGTTGCCCCATATATATTATTTTACATATATAAAATTGGTCACATCTAGAATAAAGGAAATTTTACTGGAAAGAATTTCCTTCCTTCCTTCCTTCTTTCCTTCCTTCCTTCCTTCCTTCCTTCCTTCCTTCCTTCCTTCCTTCTTTTTGTTTGTGGTATTCAGGATTGAACCCAGGGGCATTCCACCTCTGAGCTATATCCCTAGCCCTATTTTATTTTTTGTTTGTGAAACAGGGTCTCCCTAGGTTGCTGAGAGTCCATTTGCTGAGGTTGTCCTTGAACCTGCAATCCTCCTAGCTCAGCCCCCTTAGTACTGGCTCAGTTTCTTTTCTTTATTAATTTTTGTGTGGGTGCGGCACTGGGGATTGAACCGGGGGTATTCTACCTCTGAGCTACACCCCCAGCCCTACTTTATTCTTTACTTTGAAACAGGGTCTCACTAGGTTGCGGAGGGCCTCACTAAGTAGCTGATGCTGGCCATGAACCTGCGATCCTCCTGTCTCAGCCTCCCATTATATTTTCAAAATACATGCTGGGTTGTAGTTATAGATGAAACAAGACGTGGCCCTGTGTTATTTTTATACATGATAGATAACTGAAGGTTCAACATACTCCCCACTTTTGAATAAATACAAAATTTTCTATTACAAAAAATACTCCCCTGGCTTCTCCTGGCTTTCCTTCTACCTTTACGACCTATTTTTTCTCAATCGTTTTTGCAGATTCCTGCATCTCGCCTAAACATTAAATATTGGAGTTTCTTGGGATTTGTTCTCAGTTCCTGGTCTGTGCTTTCTTTGTCCTGAAGGAATTTTTATCTTCTCTCATAGTGTATGAATGTATTAGTCAAGAAGTTTCCAGTGGCAAACCTGACTCGACTAGCTTTAGAAAAAAAATTAGAGGCGGAGAAGATTTATAATTTCATATATCTGGGAAGAATACAGAATCAAGATCAGAACTGCAGGAACCAGGACTTCACTCTTGGACTTAGTGCCACTGAAACTCTCTCTCTCTCCATGAGACAAGGGAGATAATGACCAGCCAGGCCCAGAATCACATTCAGCCAGCATAGCCGAACATCGACAAGTGAGCAAAGCCAAACGACAGTTTCTTTCTTTGTGTGTCTACAAACCAAGTCTAGAGAAAGAACAATTAGCCTTTTAAGTCATGTTTCCCACCTTCGGACAATCACTCTTCCTATGGATGATGTAGGATAATCTGCTGGGCCTGGGTCAGGCTGATGTTCTCTAGTTTCATTCATTTCCTGAAAATGGCATATTTTGTTTTTCATGACTGAGTAAAACTCCATTGTGTGTGTGTGTGTGTGTGTGTGTGTATTCATTATCCACTCATCTGTTGGTGGACATTTAGGCTGGTTCCATAACCTGGCTATTATGAATTGTGTTGCTATAAACACGGATAGGTGTCTATCACTATAGTGTTCTGATTTTAATTCTTTAGGAAAGATACAGAGGAATGGTATAGCTGGGTCATATGGTGATTCCATTCCTAGTCCTTTGAGGAATCTCCATATTGATCTCCATGGTAGTTGCACTAATTTACAATACCACCAGCAGTATATAAGTGCTTTTTTTCTCTCCACATCCTTGCCAGCATTTATTATTTGTTTTTTATTGTCTGTTTTTGGTACTGGGGAGTGAACCCAGGGGCATTCTACCTCTGAGCTACACCCCTAGTCCTTTTTATTTTTTATTTTGAAACAGGCTCTTACTAAGCTGCTGAGGCTGGCCTGGGACCTGTGATCTCCCATCTCAGCCTCCCAAGTACTGGGATTACAGACATGCACCACCAAGCCCAGATTATTGTGTTCTTAATGATTGCCATTCTAAATGGAGTGAGATGAAATATACATGTAGTTTTTATTTGCATTTCCCTGATTGCTAGTGATATTGAACATTTTTTTGTATATTTGTTGTCCATTTGTATTTCTTCTTTTAAGAAATGTCTGTTTAGATTAATTGGCCATTTATTTATTGGGTTGTTTCTTTTTGTTTTGTTTTTTGGTATTGGGGATTGAACCTGGGGCATTCTACCTCCAAGCCACATGCCCACCCCTATTTTATTTTTTACTTTGAAACAGGGTCTTACTAAGTTGCTGAGGGTCTTGCTAAATTGCTGAGACTGGTCTTAAACCTGCAATCCTCCTGTCTCAGCCTCCCAAGATTACAGGTGTGCTTGTGCAACCGTGCCTGGCTTGTTTGTTTGTTTTGTTTTGTTTCTTTTTTTTTGTTTTTGCGGTATAGGGGCTTGAACCCAGGGGCATTCTACCTCCGTGCTACACCCCCGGCCCTATTTTTTTATACTTTATTTTGAAACCGGGTCTCACGAAGTTGCAGAGGGCCTCACTAAGTAGAGAGACAGAGAGAGAGAGAGAGAGGGCTGAGGCTGGCAGTGAACCGGGATCCTCCGGTCTCCGCCTCCCAAAGTACTGGCATTACAAGCGTGCGCCACCACGCCCGGCTCTTTTGTTTCTTTGATGTTAAGTCTTTTGAGTTCTTTATATTCTGGATATTAATCCTCTGCCAGAGATGTGGTTGGCAAAGATTTTCTCTCATTCTCCAGGCTCTCTCTTCATGCTCTTGATTGTCTCTTTTGCTATGCAGAAGCTTCTTAATTTGATGCCATTCCGTTTATTAACTTTTTATTTCCTGAGCTTTAGGGGTCTTATGGAGAAAGTCACTACCTGTGCCTATATGTTGGAAAGATGGTCCTATGGTTTCTTCTAGTAGATGAAAAGTTTCTGGTCTAATATCTAGGTCTTTGGTTCAGTTTGAGTTGACTTTTGTGCTGGGTGAAGATAGGGGTCTAGTTTCATTTTTCTGCATATGGATACCCAATTTTTCCAGCATCATTTGTTGAAAAGGCTGTCTTTTCTCCAACATATGTTTTTGGCACCTTTGTCAAGGATCAGCTGGCTATATCTGTGTGGATTTTTCTGTATCATCTATTCTTCCATTGGTCTAATGTCTGTTTTTATGCCAGCACCACACTGTTTTATTACTATAGCTCTGTACTATAATTTGGAATCACATATTGCAATACCTCTAGCATTGCTTTTTTTTCTCAGAATTGCTTTGGCTATTCAGGGTCTTTCATTCTTCCATATTAATTTTAGGACTTTTTTTATAGTTCTGTGAAGAATGTCATTGGTATTTTGATAGGGATTGCATTGAATCTGCAGATAGCTTTTGGTAATAAGGCTAATTTTACAAATTATTCCACCTATCCAAGAACATGGGATGTCTTTCTATCTTCTAATGCCTTCAATTTCCTTCTTTAGTGTTCTATAACTTTCATTGTAAAGGTCTTTTACCTCTTCGGTTAGATTTATTCCTAGGTGTTTTTGTCTTTGTTGTTTTTGTTTGTTTGTTTGTTTGTTTTGTTTTAAGGCTATTGTGAATGAAATTGTTTTCCTGATTTCTTTTTCAGGAGATTCATTATTAGTGTATAGAAATGCTATTAATTGTGTGTGTGGGGGGGGGAGTACAGGGGATTAAACCCAGGGGCATTCTACCCCTGAGCTACACCCCAGCACTATTTTATTTTTTAGTTTGAAACAAGGTTTCATCAAGTTGTTGAGGGCCTAAGTTGCTGAGGATGGCCTCAAACCAGTGACCCTCCTTTCTCGGCCTCCCAAGTACTGGGATTACAGGCGTGTTCCTCCACACCTGGCTTGCTATTAATTTTTGTGTGTTGATTTTTGTATCCTGATACTTTGCTGAGTATGTTTATCAGCTCTATAAGTCTCCTGGTGGAGTTTTGGGTCTTCTAAGTATAGGATCATGTCATCTGCAAACATAATTTCATTTGATTTCTTTCCTTATATGTATCCCTTTAATTTCCTTCTCTTGCCTAATTGCTCTGGCTAAATTTTCAAGTATTATATCAAACAGGATTGGTGATAGTAGACACCCTTGTTTTATTCCTGATTTTAGAAGAAATGGTTTCAGTTTTTCCCCATTCAGTATGATGTTGGCATTGATTTGCATGGGATATTGCCTTTACAATATTGAAATAAAATATTCTGTATATAATTTCTTCAATGTTTTTAACATGAATGGGTGCAGGGTTTTGTCAAATTCTTTTTCTGCATCTATTGAGGTAACCATGTGATTTTTATCCTTTGTTCTATTTATGTGATGAATTACATTTATTGATTTGTGTATGTTGAACCAACCTTGCATCCCTGGAATAAAACCAATTTGGTCATGATATACAATCTTCTTGACATGGTTTTGAATGTGAAATGCTAATATTTTATTGAGATTTTTTGCATATATGTTAATCATGGATAGTGGTCTATAGTTTTCTTTCTTTCATGTGTTGTTATCTGGTTTTAGTATCAGGGTGATAAGTGATACTGGCTTCATACAATGAATTTGGGAGTATTCAATCCCTTTCTATTTCATGGAATAACTTGAGAAGAACTGGCAATAGTTCTTTTTTAAAGGCCTAGTAGAATTCAGCTGGGAAGCCATCTGGTCCTGGCCTTTTCTTTGCTGGAAGGCTTTTTATTACTGCTTCAATCTCTTTGCTATTGATCTGCTTAGGTTTTCTATATCCTCTTGATTCAATTTAAGTAGGTCATATGTGTCTAGAAATTTGTCCATTTGTTTTAGATTTTCCAATCTATTGACATATAGGATTTCAAAATAGTCCCTAGTGAGTCTCTACATTTCCAAGCTGTCTGTGGTGGTATTTCCCTTTTTATCCCTAGTTTTATTAATTTGGGTCTTCTTACTCTTTCTTTTGGTTAGGTTGGCTAAGGGTTCATCAATCTTGTTTATCTTTTAGAAGAACCAACTCTTTGTTGAATTGATCTTTTGCATTTTTTATTCTCTATTTCATTAATTTCTGCTCTGATCTCAATTATTTCCTGCCTTCTACCGGCTTTGGGGTTTTCTTGTTTCTTTTTTTCTAGGGCCTTGAGATGCACCATTAGTTGTTTACTGGGTGTTTTTCTTTTTTTTTTTTTTTTGAGATTCTAGGGATTGAACCCAGGGGCATTCTACCTCCGAGCTACACCTCCAGCCCCCCCTTTTTTGTGGTACTGGGGATTGAACCCAGGGGTATTCTACCTCTGAGCTCCATCCCCAGCCCTATATTTTATTCTTTATTTTGAAACAGGGTCTCACTAAGTTGTGGAGGGCCTCACTAAGTAGCTGAGGCTGGCTGCGAACCCAGATCCTTCGATCTCAGCCTCCCAAATACTGGGATTACAAGCATGCGCCACCACCCCCAGCTTAATTAGTTACTCTTCTAATGGGGCTTAGCTCTCCTCAGGTTCTGAAGTTTATTTTTAATTTCTTCTGTGTGTAGTATTGCTTTAAGTATTTTCTGTAGTGCTGGCTAAGTGCCATCAATTCTATTTGTGCTTATCTTGGAAGATTTTTATTTCTCCTTTGATTTGAAAGAATAGCTCTGCTGGATTATCCCAAGCCCTCCTGGCTTTTGAAGTTTGGGCAAAACTGAGCTGGGCATGGTGGCACACACCTGTAATCCCAGTACTTGCTAGGCTGAGATGGGAGAATTGCAAGTTCAAGGCCAGCCTCAGCAACTTAGACCCTCAGCTACTTAGGGAGGCTCTGTTTAAAAAATAAAAAGTATGCCAGGCGTGGTGGCGCACGCTTGTAATCCCAGTACTTTGGGAGGTGGAGACCGGAGGATCTGGGTTCGCGGCCAGCCTCAGCTCTCTCTCTCTCTCTCTCTCTCTCTCTTTCTCTCTCTCCCTGTCTCTCTCTCTCTCTCTCTCTCTCTCTC